>QEPC01001906.1:492437-504410 GCA_003113815.1 Sphenodon punctatus | reverse complement strand
TATGAAACTGACCGAAGTGTTAAGTCTGTGTGACAGAGCTGCCTTCTGAAAGATACGTGATTTTTAAAAGTATATTTTAAGCCCTACTTTTTAAAATCATGTATCTTTCAGAAGCCAGCTCAGTCATACAGACTTTACACTCCAGCCAGTTTCATGTCAGTTACACAGCGCCCAGTTCCCAGCTCCTGGAGAGGGGAGGGGAGAGGAGCGGAGCCGGCAAGCGGGGCAGAACAATGTCGGGAATGCAGACGCAGGGGAAGGGGCGGCGGCTGCCGGTTGTTGAGATGACACTGCGGGGGGGGGGGGAGCACCCTGACAGGCCGCTGCCGGGGTCACTGGGGCCACAGCTATGCCGAGTCACAGCGGGAGCCTCACAGGCAGTAGCAGCGGAGCCGATCAGGTGTTTCTCGGCAAGGGAGGGGTCAGTGGCCTGAGCAGAGGGGGTGATTTTGGCGGGTGTTGGGGGCGTGTAGGGGAGTTTGGTCTGTGCTGAAGGGAGAGGAAATGGTGGTGGATGTGGTGGGGGTATGTTCAGGGGACATTCTGAAGGGAAGAGAAATTGGGCTTCAGACCCTACTGGAAGGGGAGGAAATGCCTGGATTTTCTGACCCAGGTTGTATGCTGTCTTGTCATGCCACCACTGTCCTAGGCTGCTAAAATTACGTGATAAATTTACGTGATTTTTGAAAATCACGTATGTTTATGAGAAGCCAGCTCTGTCACTTTTTAAAATCACACAACTTTATGAGAAGGCAGCTCTGTCACAAAGAGTTTAAGTCCTAGTCAGTTTCATGTCAGTTACACAGTGCCCCGCTTCCTAACTCCGTTCCTCTGTCCTCTCTGGGCGCTGTGTAACTGACATGAAACTGACTAGAGCTTAAACTCTTTGTGACAGAACTGCCTTCTCATAAAGTTGCGTGATTTTAAAAAGTAGAGTCATGTAACTTTTAGGGCAGCAGCTGCTCAACTGAGCATGTGCGAGCCTGCAGAACCGAGCTGTGTTTTGCCGGTCAGCAGCTGCTCAACTGCACATGTGCAAGCCTGCAGAACTGATTTTTAAAATTATTAATAACTCGGTTTTGCTTGCACCAATCACTATCATATTACAGAAGCAGTTGTTATTGATCTCATGCTCCAAGACTGTGAAATTAGGTGCTCCACTCATCCGGGGGGAGGAGATATTGATGATTCAAAATAGTGAGGACATCTGCATTTTGACCACAAGCAATTAATGTTTAAACAGTCATAACATTATATTTTCCTGATGGATCTTTTGCAAACTTTGTGCATCTGATGGTTCTCACAACTTGCAGTCATGGTTAAATTTTCAGAAATGTAGGTCAAGCAGTTTCCTCGAAATCAGGGATTCAGCAGTCCCCTGTTTATAATGAACAGTGGTTGTGCATTTAAGTTTCTGGCTCCTACTGGATCCTGAAAATCTGTTGTTAATGGACACTCAGGGGGCATGGGGTGGGAGCTGTGTATGTAAATAGTCAATAAAGGACACTGGGACTTGGAAGCAGACTGCCTTAGCGTTTGAGTGAGCACTGGAAGATGGTGCAGCAGTGGCAGTTCCAAGAGATATGGGACCTGCAGTAGAGAGTGCTGAAGGGTGATTTGGAGGAGCTGGGGCCTGAGGTATGGCCCTGTTACAATACCCTTTTTGAGGGAACAAGCAGGAAACAAATAGCACTTCAAATCCACTTTGATTGAGATGAAGCAAATTGCTGAAATTCATCAGATTTTGGTTCTTGACATGGATATTCATTTCATCTCTGTCCAGCCCCAGTAAAGATCACAACTGCATTTGCATATGGCATGATGACCCACCACTTGGGCTCCCAGCCCACATTTGGGAATCTTGGTTTGAGTTATGTTCTTATGAGTTGGTTTGGTATGTTCTTATGAGTTAGTTTAACTCTAACACAGCTTTGAAAATCCCCTCCAGATTATTGTAGTTATTTCTTTTTATAGAGACATAGTATTAATACTAGCCTGTTAATGCTTTAACTTTGTCCGTACTACACCTTCACTTGGCACTTAACGCTTTGATATCCACAACAACTGGATAACACAAGTACACATTTTATCAAGCTGGGAAGAAATGCTAGCTGGGACCTGAGTCAGGCCATTGGGTCTAAGAACTACAGTCTACCTACCTATTCAAATACACTGTATACTCCTCTATGTAAAAGACAAGAGTCAGGGCTTGCAAAAAGATTACTTCAGCATCTTTCTCCAAACTGCGCTGTGGGGATGTCCAGATGTCCAAGCAGACCCAAAGTCTGTCTCTCCCTTTTCCCCCACTGGCCCATGTCTTCCAAAGATCAGCTTGGCCATTACACATTCACAGCATTAAGGGGTTTCATGCCCCCCCCCCCCCCACTTGCATGGCCCCAGGATTTTAGCCTCATATTAATACAAGTAACTACTAGAAACCTCGTCCATGTAGGCAAACAAGTAAGAAATGAGTGACTGACTGGATGGTCGTATTGTGGATAGAATGTAAAACTTACCTGGTAATGATGAATTAATTGGGTATTCACTGGGATGCTGTATTGCAAATGGCAATGGCTGCTTTGAGATGGACACAGAAAGGTGTTAAATGTAGCAGCAGGGAGATAATTTCTTCTGCCCTTACACAGTGCTTGTTAGACCACAGCTAGAGTACAATAAAAAAAGACTCCATGACTGGTGTGCTGCATACCAGTTGGAAAAGTAAAACGTCGAGAGTGTTTTTGAGGGAATGGAGGAAACTTTAAAGCAATTTTTAAAGACTAGGAAAGAGAACATTGCTTAAAGCTTTTTAATAGTGCTCTCCCAGCCCCTAAGGTTTGACTTTCCTGTAAAATAAAATGTGTATTTTATTATTTTTTTTAAAGAAAGGAAAGAGCAAATATAAGCCCTTCTCCCTGTGGGGACAAAGGGGGAGCAGACCATGTTTCCCAAAATGTTTGTCCGTAACCACATTTGAAGACTTAAAAATAATTTCATGACCCCAAACAGTGACAAGAATAAGCAAAGCATGAGTGCCTGTATATTGAATATCAATTGGGATGGCGACCAAATCTACCAATAGCATGAACCCCCTTGGGGGCATGACCTACAATTTGGGAACCACTGGAGTAGAATCTTGTTTTCCTTTTGCTTAGAATTTTTAACTTACAATTTCATCAAATTCTCTAATCAAACTTCATCATATTCCAAATCCCTACTGATAAAGCATGAGAACCCTCCAGGATCCTCTAATTTCTAGTGCCAGTTGTTTTAACAAAAACTTAAATTTAGCTTGTGCTCATCATTTCACCTTTCTGTCTCAGGTGTTTCTGTGCCCCCCTCCCCTCCTTGACATGGACCCTTTTTACACAAGACGGTCCCCCATGCAGGGGAGCATGGGTGGTGTGTGGGTGTTCTCGCGACTCATGCATCCCCACCCCCATGTGACAAAGCACGTTGCTCCGTGCATGGGGATGCATGGGGATGCCGGGGGGTGGGGGTGGTATTCGTTCATGTGCACACACCCCGCATCCCACCCACAGCGGCGTGCCTATGGACCTCCCCCTCTGCCACAACCCATTTAAAAAGGAACATGGTATCTGAGTGTCTCACAGCCTTCACTGTTTTAACCCATATATTGCTCCCATGAGGAGCGAAATATTATTATTATTACTTTTTAGAGTGGATACAAACCTGTATTGTGTGAAATTCTTACCACTTTGTGTGGACCCTTGATGACCCTAGAATTAAGTTGCTTTTTATATTTTCTCTACCATCTGATACAAAGGGTTTGGGAAGGAGCCACTGAGATTTATTTATTTATTTTTAGATTGGTATCTAATTCTATCCCAAAGGCTCCAGGTGGGTAATGATGCATAAAACATGTAAAATATATAAAAATATTAAAATTCCCTAAAAACCAACCCCCACCCTGCCCAAATCCTATTCCTGCCTCACTAAATAAAAACCTCATACATCACTTCCAGAAAAAGCTTGGGCTTTGGCAAAGCTCCGGGGGAAGAGGGTTCCAAAGTTGTGGAGCAGCCACCAAAGCCGCCTCCCTGCGTGCCATTGTCATATCGACTTGGCACGTCTATGGGACTATAAGAGATCATTTTTGGCTGTCCTTAAGGATGGCAATGGAGGAGGAGCAGGCAGTGGAGGAGGCAGCCTTTCACATATGTTGAGCCCAAACCAGTTAGGGCTTCATAGGTCAGTATCATCCCCAGAACTTCAGGGACATCAGCAATCATGTGAAAGAATGGACAAGGAAAACACAGATTAAGGAACAAGTGATGAGTTTGCAAGGGTGTTGAGCAAATGAGCCCACAATGTAAGTCCTGTTGATTTCAGTGAAGTTGTTCCATTTTCAGCAAAAACTCAGGAAACTTCCTTTTTTAGAATGTAGCCTAGTGACTAAGGTGCTGGACTTGAATCTGGGAGACCAGGGTTTGAATCCTAACTTAGCCATGAACTCGCTGAGTGGCCTTGGACAAGTCACTGGGTGTGTTAACACACAAGATGTTGCCCCATCTTTACCCCCATTACCCCGGATTCACCTGCTCATGTGTCATGGGGCCACCAGATGTTGGCCGTGGGATCACCTCAGGGCTGCTCCATATGGCGTCATCACTGGAAATGTGGAGGATGCCGTGTGGGCAACTCTGGATAACTTCAGGGCAATGTACTGCCCTGACTGGGGCCGCCTTCCATGTGCTGTGTGGGCAACGGGGCACCCACACAACTGCTCTGTGCCCCCTGCCTGTTGGAGTGCATGTGTTGTGTTTAGCACCATAGAGTCACAACCAGCAGCCTAGAGCACCTGAGGAGCAACCGCAACTCTAGGGTGGGGAGCGCAGGCAGACTGTGGCAGGGGGAGGAATGCCTGCCCATTTGCTGTGGTCCACACAGAGCCTGCAGGTGGCAGCTGTGGGGGAGAGGCCCACAGAGCAACCATCGGCTCTGGGGGACTCCCCTCTTGTATAAATACACTGACTGCCTCTCAGCCTCAGTTCCCCATCTGAAAAATGGGAAGATACGTACCTTTGTCTTTCTCTATCTTCCGTTCCCCTTGTCTCCCCTTCCTTGTTCATCCTAGATTGTAAGTCTCTAAGGGCAGAGTACAAACTGTTCAGCATCAGGAATCCTGCTGGTGCTATATAAGTAATTTTAAATGCACATCCTTAGCACTTGAGATCAGCAAGCCCTAATCTGTTTGAGCCTTTGCATTGATTTGTACCTATGTTTTTTGAAAGACTCAGTACAGTTTATGAAACAACATCACTAATACTTCCAAAACGCTACAAGGAAAGTCATGGGAATACAGGATATCTTAACTGGCCATAGCCAGTTAAAAGCTCAACAGCATTTTGCCTTTCCATTTGGTTTGTTTCCCCGCAACTAAAATGCATTTTGGTTGATATTTGTAAATGCGCTGTGTGCAGTGGTTGCTATGGTAATTCATTTCTGTAATGAATAATTGTTGTAAATGGCCCAAACTTAATGCACAGCTCCCTTCGGAATATTTCTTTAACAGCTAAGCTTGCCCTCCTTTGACTTTGCACCCTGCTGTGATGCAGGAAGGTGGGACCCATTCGTACAGTGCAGCAGAGCCGAGGGGAACTGTGGCATTTCATCATTTCAGAAATTTCCTACACTTTTTGCAAGTTAATTCTGCAGAAAACCCAAGTAAATGATGCAGAACTCTTTAATGAATCAGAGCTTACATTTGCATGTTTCTCTTTTCCTGTATTCTGGTGCTGGTGCCCCCTGAATAGTTTAATGCAAAGTGAGAGGGGGGGATCCATTTCATAACAATATAATTTTCTTTTTGGGGGAACAGAAAAAACTGAGATGCATTCAAGAGTCATATAAAGCATCTGTGTTAAGTTGCTCAATTGCCCCCTTGTTATAACCTTTACTAAAACCCTCAGGAAACAGTGAATTACTTTTACTTATTTGTTTTCTGTAAACATGCATTATACATTTTTTGTCATACAGCTTACTAGACATATAAGCCGTTTGTTCAACATGACAAATTTCATGTGCAAAAGAAGCTATAGTCAAAATGAGCAACCTGTTTATTAAGAATTAAAATTTTAAATGACAATCATTATTTGTGTAAAGGCTTGCAAAAATGGGAGGAAGCTAGTCATTTCCCCCCCTTTTCCCCAACTACTCTGTTCAATAGAATTAAGTCATGTACGTCATTTATAGCAGCACCATCTTTTTTAGCTTCCAACGAGGTTGTAAGAAGGTTGCAGTGGTGGACCCTCCCCCAGGGTGTTGGGGAAGATGCCCCCCCCAAGACCCTCAGGGGTCCCCCCATGCTTGCTGGGGAGCTTGGAGCTGCTGCTCAGCTGACCCAGTGACAGCACTGTCAGTTTCTCCACTTGTCTGAAGGCTTTGTTTACATTTTAACTCTCCTCTTGGAGAGCTGATGAGTCATATGTAAACAAAGCCTGCAGGGAAAGAACTCTGCAAGAGGAGGAGGGGGAGGGGACAAACATCCTGCTGCTGCTGCTCCCCCCATCCCTCTAGCTTTCCACTCACTGGCCAGATAGCTAAAGGGAGGTGAGGACTTAGACGATCTTCCCAAGCTCTCAGGGGGCATGTGCATTGCTTTCTGGGGGACTGGAGAGGGAGTGGGGGAGGTGCCATGTGCTCCTTGACTGCGTTCCTATGGAGAAGCCCAGCCAATATGAAAGGCCTAGAGCGCATGTCAGGGTGCCTTTTCTAAACGATCTGGCCACCCCATAGCTCCCTTTTCTCCCCCTGGCCCCTCCTCTAGCAGAGTGGGAGGAGGGAGGGAAAGAGCTCACTCTTCCTTCCTCTTTAGTTTCACTGGAGGGGAGGGGGGGGGGAGAGAGAGCTCCCCCCCTCTCTTTTTGTACAAGAAGGGAGATGCCGGGAACTAGTTTGGAGTCCCTGGACTCCTTGTTTGGAGGGAACAACAACAGAAGGTGATTATCAGTCAGACTAGTGTGATCAGGAGGTCTCATCCTTTCAGAAACCTGATAGGTTTTGGAAAAAAAAATCCCCTGTCCTGATCTCCTGTACATTGTTTGTTTGCTTCTGCTTTCTTTTGTCCTCTTCTCTCCCTCCCCACCCCCATGCATTACAGGCAGGAGCAATTACTAATTTTGTGAGCCCAGTTGGAAGGGCTGTGTTGCCTTGCCTCGCCTCCTATGCTTTAAAATATTTTCTTGGCACTTGCTGTTTTAGTTTTTCACCCTGTGTGAGACCCTGTCACCCCAATTGTCTGCTTTCTGTGGGGTTTTTTAGGGGGGGAGGGGTTGGAGGGGGATGGATGAAAGGGTTTCTAATCTTTGCTGGAATGTTCACTGCATTTCAAATGGCCCCTTTTCCAGTACCTGTTTCAAGGTTTTTCTGCTGCAAGAAGGCCACCATGCCACATGTTGGTTCACTAATGACTAGTCTTTGCATGAATGTTTGTTCCCTGTCTGATAAGTTTAGTTTGCAACAGAACTACGTAGCATGTTCTGCAGGACAAGTGGAACTTCATGCTGCTGCTTTTGTGGTGTCCTAAAGACTTAACATAATATTGTTGGCTTGAGATGGTTTGCTTTGCTTGCTCTGTGTTTGCATGTGCAGAAGGACTGTGTTGCATCTCCTCCTATGCTTTACAATATTTTCTTGGCCCTTGCAGCAGCTGCCTTTTACGTTGCAAATTTAGTTTGCAACAGAAGTGTGTAGCATGTTCTGGGGGACAAGTGGAATTTCATGCTGCAGCTTTTGTGGTGTGCTAAAGACTTAACATAATGTTGTTGACTTGAGATGGTTTGCTTTGCTTGTTCTGTGTTTGCATGTGCACTGCTGGGGTTCCCTCTCCTCTCCCTCTGCCTGCAGTAGGATCTGATCAGACTGGGAGATAAAGCTGTTTGTAAACAAATAACTCCTCCCCATGTGAGTGATCAGAAGGTTGTTGCTTTGTAAAGAAGGTTCTTCAAGATGGCTTCTAACATTCTCAACACTGGGTTGTGCATGGCACGCTCACCATATTCAAATAATAGAGCTCCTCTAGTATAAAAAGCACTCTCCTCCTCAGAATGACAGTTCCTTCCAACCCTTTCTAGGAATATTCCATGCAGGGCTGGAAGGGTGGGTGTTGTGAGAATGTTTGGAGCCATCTTGAAGAACCTTGTTTACAAAACAACAACCTTCTGTTCTTCTTCTTCAAGTAGCGTGATTTTAAAAAGTAGAGTCAGCAGCTGCTCAACTGAGCAGGCCATTTTTACATGGGTCCACTGGGTGGGGGAGCCATGGGCACGCCAGTGCGTGGGTGGAGTGTGGCCATGGCTGCACACACATCCCCACTCACCCCCCACTCATCCGCACCCACGGAGCAACCGCCATTTTCCCTGGTTGCTCCGTGCAAGGGGAGGAGATGGGGGGTGAGTGGGGATGCGTGTTAGGCGGGCACATGCAGGCACCCCCAGTCACTGTGGACGCATGCTCTGTGTCATTCACACGGGGCTCCCCCACCCATAAACACTCTGAAATCTGCATGTTCATGGGTGGGAGAGGCCTGTGTAAAAAAGGTCACATTCTCACAACTGTCTTACTTATACTATCTTAGGTAGGAATTTAGGATGTAAAGCAATATATATTCTATCTTGGAAAATCTGCAAATATGGCTCTGAGATTATAATGGCTGCTATTTCACTAACTCTTCTTAATGAAGTTATTTCTAAAAGGAATACTGTCTTTAAAACCCCACCCCATGACCAGTTCATTTGTGCCCCCCATATAATGAACTCATGCTGCCCCGGGGGCTCAATTGAACTGATTATGGGGTGGGGACAGTGTGAATTGATCATGGGGGAACAACTGAACTGGTTATATATATATATATATATATGTCTCTTTTCATGGTATAATGTGTTTAATAGGCTGTCTGCATTTTGGGTGTCTTGTCTGTTTGATAGCAGTGCCCCTAGGCCCACTGGAGAGGTGGGCCCACCTTGGCCAGGGGCCCATTGCACCCTAGCTATGCCCCTGCTAATGGCTAGTCTTTGCATGAATGTTCCCTCTCTGGTTGCAGCAGATGCCTTTTACATTGCAAGTTTAGTTTGCAACAGAACTGCATAGCATGTTCTGGGGGACAAGTGGAACTTATGTAGCTGCTTTTGTGGTGTGCTAAAGACTTAACATAATATTGTTGGTGACTTGAGATGGTTTGCTTTGCTTGTTCTGTGTTTGCATATGCAGAAGGACTGTGCTGCCTCTTTTCCTATGCTTTAAAATATTTTCTTGACCCTTTCTGTTTTAGTTTTTCACCATGTGTGAGACCCTTTCACCCTAATTATCTGCTTTCTGTTTGTTTGGGGGGGTTTTCTGGAGGGGGATGGATGGGAAGGGTTTCTAATCTTTGCTGGAATGTTCGCTGCATTTAAAATGACCCCTTTGCAGTGTCAGTTTCAAGGCTTTTCTGCTGCATGAAGGCCACCATACCACATGTTGGTTCACTAATGGCTAGTCTTTGCATGAATGTTAAGAACATAAGAAGCGCCATACTGAGTCAGACCAACGGTCCATCGAGCTCAGCATCCTGCCTCTGACAGTTGCCAATCACGGGGGTCTGGGAGAAGCACCCAACAGGTCACCATGCTATCCATTCCCTGTGGGGCATCCCCAGGCTCCCAACAGTAAAGGGTTTGTTCCCCAATCCTATCTGGCTAATAGCTGCTAATGGAAACTTGTCCAAACCTCTTTTAAACTCAGCTATACTGCTGGCCTTGACCACCTCCTCTGGCAGTAAATTCCACAATCTAATTGTACACTGAGTGAAAAAATACATACTTTTGTCTGTTTTTACTCTGCCACCTGTGAGTTTCATGGAGTGTCCCCTAGTCTTAGTACTAGTTGAGGGTAAATAACCGTTCCCTGTTTACAAGTTCCAGACCACTCATGATTTTATTGACCTCTATCATATCTCCTCTCAGCCATCTCTTTTCCAAGCTGAAGAGCTCCAACCTATCAAGCCTCTCCTCATACGGGTGCTGTTCCATACCATGGATCCTTTTTGTTGCCCTTCTCTGTACCTTTTCTAGTTCCGCTATGTCTTTTTTTAGATGGGGTGACCAGAACTGCACACAATATTCAAGGCGCGGTCGCACCATTGATTTGTATAGATTCAATTCAATTCAATTCAATTCACAATTTATTTGTATCCCGCCTCTCTCAAACGACTCGAGGTGGTGAACAACAAATAATAACACGTTTACTGGGGATCCTTTCCCACACAGGGGACCCAGCCTACACAATAAAGAAATATACAAAAATAAATTCCATCTTACAACAACTCCTACACAAACCATTCCTAAACAATGGAAGGTTCCCACCATTAGATACCCTGCTCTCACCAGGGTATACAGCCGACTCCACCCCCCTCTCACCGGGGGGAGCCAGCCCATTCCACCACCTCTTACAAAAATACCCACCCACCCCACAACACCTACAGTATTTAAATACATCATAAGCCAACAAAACATAATCTGGGATCTCCACACAGGGGTCCAGGCAATAACATTAACACAACAAGCAAAGTAACCTACCCCATACTGCAATAATCAAATTTTTACCGTCCCAAAAAAGCTAACCTAACCACCACTCCACAACTTCTCCCACGGGTACCAGATACATCCCCTCCTCTATCAACTCTTTTCCTTCTGCCCCACTCAAAACCCTCACTATCTCCACCCCTCTCACATCAGGGGAACACAACCCCGATATCCTTCCATCACTTAACAACCCCAATACATCCAGCTCTTCCCCTCCACTCACATCCTTCCCCAACTCTGACCATACTATCCCACCTGGGTACAATACTCCTTCCCCCTCTGCGATATCATCCATAATCTCCCCCCCTCCCCCCTCCGTGCCCCGAAGGGCCCCAAAGGGCCGTACCCTTTGGCCGCGGCCCTTCGGCTCTCAACCAGCGGCAAGCGACCAGCAGCGCAGCCGCCAGGTCTCCCTTTAAGCGTCTTCCGGTGCACGGCATGGGGGGAGAGGGCGGGGGGTGGTTCCCCAGACAGTCTCTACTCACTGCCCCCTTTTCTCCCACAGGTGCCTCGCAGGACCCCCCTGGAACAAATCCCCCAGCTGGAGTAGCAGCAGCAAGGACGGTGGTGCAGGCACAAGCTCACATTGGTAAGTCTGAGCCACAATGTATCATTGCTGCCAGGTCTCCCTTTAAGCATCTTCCAGTGCATGGCATGGGGGGGGAGGGCGGGGGGTGGTTCCCCAGAAAGTCTCTACTCACTGCCCCCTTTTCTCCCACAGGTGATGCATTATGACATCTTCAGTTTTATTCTCTATTCCCTTGCGAATAATTTCTAACATTCTATTTGCTTTTTTGACCTCTGCAGCACACTGGACTGAGGATTTCAGTGTATTATCCACAATCACTCCCAGATCCTTTTCCTGAGTGGTAACTCCTAGCTTAGTACCCAGCATTGTGTATTTATAATGTGGATTATTTTTCCCAATGTGCATCACTTTGCACTTGTCCACATTAAATCTCAGCTGCCATTTAGATGCCCAGGCACCCAGTCTTGTAAGATCTTGCTGCAGCTCCTCACAGTCTGCTCATGTTCTGACTAGGGGTGGGAAACCGGTAGAATCCGGTATCCGATAATGCCGGTATCGGGCGTACCGGCATTATCGGATTTGACCCGGTAATCCGGACCCGGTACCGGATTTCTGGGTACCGGATTTTTTTACATTGCAGCCATTTAAAAATGGCTGCAATGTAAAAAACTTAAAGCCCCAGCAATAAAGTTTTTTTAAAAAAAACCCTCCCCGAGTCCAGGCTGCGTGGGTGGAAGGGGGGACACCCCCCACCCACCCTGCCCAGCCTGGCTTTTTGTTTAAAAAAAGAGTCAGAGTGGCCCAGAGGCGAGGCGAGGTGAGCCCACCCCCCAGCACCAGCGGCCGCGGCATCCCCGCAGCCGC
>QEPC01001906.1:479458-491878 GCA_003113815.1 Sphenodon punctatus | reverse complement strand
GGGGGAGGGAATTAATATTTCATTGGTTTCAATGGGGACACAGCGCCCCATTGAAACCAATGAAATAAAACCGGTACCGGTTACCGGATTTAATCCGGGAATCCGGTTTTCTTAGAACCGGTAACCGGTAAATCCGGTAACCGGTAATGGGCCCGGGGTCCCACCACTAGTTCTGACTACTCTGAATAACTTGGTGTCATTTGCAAATTTGATCACCTCACTTTTAACACCCTTTTCCAGATCATTAATGAATACATTGAAAAGAACTGGTCCCAGTACAGATCCTTGGGGCACACCACTTTTTACATCCCTTTTTACATAGCAAAACACTTCCCTCTCTGGTTGCAGCAGATGCCTTTTACATTGCAACAAAACTGCGTAGCATATTTTGGGGGCAAGTGGAACTCCATGCTAATGCTTTTGTGGTGTGCTAAAGACTTAACATAATATTGTTGGCTTAAGATGGTTTGCTTTGCTCACTCTGTGTTTGCATCATGTGCACTGCTGGCCCCACCCTGGCCTACCATTGGCCAGGCCCACTTCTGGCCCTGCCCTGCACCCCACCAGCCTTGAAACCCACCAGCCGCCACTGGAAGGTTGTCATAGTATAATGACATGTGTGGCTGAAATTATTAAGGACCTTCATCGTATAGCTTAGTGCCATATTCTGTTGCATTTAATTCAATTGCTTTTAGAAATAAATGCTAGCAGGATTGTCACTTTACAGATAGTGATGATGTAGGAGGAACTCCATAAGTCTGAAGTGAGGAATTAGAAAAGAGGACATTTAGAACCAAAGCCACCATCACAGTAATCCGCCCCCCCTTTCCAGCCTCATGTGCAAGAAGCACAACTGAACCAATGCTGTCCTCACACCTGTTCTTATCAATGCACCCGTGCATGAATTACTACATTGTAACACTAATGCTATTTTTTTTTATGATTGTTATACTGATCATGGAAATTGTGAGTTTCTGTGAATTTGGTGAATTGTAAACCCAACTGGAATGGTTATGAGAAGGAAATCTGTGATACCAACCTTTTCTACTCCATGGAAAATACTGTGGGTAATATGCAGGAAAAGATTTCAAAAGATTAACATGTCAGACAAAAGTTCAGTTGTCAACAAAACCTCATTGCATGGATACCATGGAGATGTTTCCTAACCTCCAAGATGTGACATCCGAAAACAGCTTTAGAGGTGACAGACATAGGGTGTTTTCACACAAGAAGGCAGACCCCTGGAGCTCATGGTCACCCCGTGTCCCCCATGCAGCCACCAACTGCAGGCTCCAAGTGGAACCACATCAGATGGACAGGGAATCCTCCTTGCCATGGTCTGCCCATGCTCCCCTCCCCTCCAACATAGAGTTGCAGTTGTTCGTCAGGCACCCTAGGCTGCTGGCCATGACTTTATGGTGCTAAATGCATGTGAACTGCCCAACAGAGGAGGATGCACAAGGTGGCACGTGGGTGCCCTGTGCCCCCCCCCAACACATGGGAGATGGCCCTGAGGCAGAACGTTGCTATGAATTTCCCCAGAATTGCCCACATGGCATGCTCCACCTTTCCGGCGATGACACCATGTGGAGCAGCCGCAGGACACATGAGCAGGTAAATTTGGGGCTAATGGGGGCAAATGTGGGGCAATGCCTCATGTGTTTTAACATCCATAGAGCCAAGGGTGACAACCACCCAATATACAACATGTTATTTCAGAATTCTGGAGAACTCTAGCTGCAGATACAACAGCCATCTCGTGTTCTTATAACAGCTAAATTGTCAGTAGACAAGGGCACTAGTATTTATACTCCTGAGTTTGATTGCACATGTATATTAGCACTGATTAAAATTTAAAAAACATTTAAATTTTTGCTACAAGAACATATACATTCTTTAATGACTTTTCTATGATTTTTAATTAAGCACTTAAGAACATAAAAACATAAGTAGTGCCATACTGGGTCAGACTAATGGTCCATCAAGCTCAGCACCTGTCTCTGAGGCCCTTTTTACATGGGTAGCACGCACAATAGAATACCCAGGGTGTAGCGTGGGTGCCACCCATGTAAATCCCATGGGGGTAGGGGTGAGTGCTCCTGCGCACACACATTCCCATGCATGGAGGCACCAGAAACAATGGAGGTGCCTGTGTGTGGGGATGGGTGTGCGTCCCATCTGAATCCTCCATACCTCCCCGCCCCACCGCACATGGACTGCGGTGCACACACACACACACAGCCATAGCCCATGTAAAAAGAGCTTGACAGTGGCCAATCTCAGTCACTTGGAAGAAGTACCCAACAGGTCACAATGGGGTGATCTATTTTCTGTTGTTCACTCCCAGCTCCCAACAGTAATAGGTTACATTCCCCAAACCTACCTGACTAAAAGCTGCTAATGGACCTATCCTTCAGAAACTTGTTCAATACTTTCTTAAACCCAGCTATACTACTCGTCTCGACCACATCTTCTGGCAACAAATTCCACAACTTAATTGTGCATTGAGTGAAAAAAATAATTTCCTTGATTTGTTTTATTATTATTTATTTATCTGGCGTCAGCTTCCTCTATAGCCATCAAACCTGGCTACCCATTAGTTTCATGGAGTGTTCCCTAGTTCTAGTACTAGTTGAGAGGGTAAATAACTGTTCCCCATTAACTTGTTCCACACCATTCATGATTTTATAAACCTCTATCATATTCCCCTCTCAGCCGTCTCCTCTCCAGGCTGAAGAGCCCCAATCTATCCAGTCTCTCTTCATAGGGGAGACATTCCATACCCCTTATCATTTCTGTTGCCCTTCTCTGTACCTTTTCTATTTTGATTATATCTTTTTTGAGATGGGGAAACCAAAACTGCACAGAATATTCAAGGTGCGGCCATGCCATAGATTTATATAGTGGCATTATGATATTTTCAGTTTTATTCTCTATTCCTTTATGAATCATTCCTAACCTTCTGTTTACTTTTTTGAAAGTTGCCGCACACTGAGCAGAGGATTTCCGTGTATTGTCCACAATGACTCCAACTTCCTTTTCCTGAGTGGCAGCTCCTAATATAGAACACAGCATCATATACGTAAAGTTTAGATTATTTTTCCCTATGGGCATCACTTTTCACTTGTCCACATTAAATTTCATCTGCCATTTAGTAAGGATGGGCGAACAGAACCGATTTTGGAAGTTCGGTTCGGTTCGAAAATCGAGTTCAGTTCAGAAGTTTGGTTTGGTTGATCAAACTATTCGGGTTCAGTCTGAACTCTGAACTCCCGAACAGAGTTCGGAAATTCAAACCCCATTGAACTAAATGGAATATTATCTTATAGGGATGGGTGAACAGAACCAAGTTCGGAAATTCGGTTTGGTTCGGTTTGAAAATTGAGTTCGGTTCGGAAGTTCGGTTTGGTCGACCAAACTGGTCAAGTTGGTCCGAACTCCAAACTTCCGAACTGCGTTCGCCCATCCCTACCATTTAGATGTCCAGTCACCCAGTCCCACAAGATCCCCCTGCAATTCTTCACAGTCCACTCATGTTTTAACTACCTTGAATAACTTGGTGTCATCTGCAAATCTGATACCCTCACTCCTTACTCCCCTTTTTAGATCATGAATGAATACATTAAACAATACTGATCCCAACACAGATCCCTGGGGCACTCCATTATTTACTTCTCTCCATTGTGAAAACTGGCCATTTAGTCAGTGAAGACCGAAGCAAGGAATTAATTCAGCTTCCCTACAATGGCTTTATTTTCCCCGAGCCCCCCTTTTACTCCCTGGTCATCTAATGGCCCAACTGACTCTCTAGCAGGCCTCTTGCTTCTGATGTATTTTTTAAAGTTTTAATTTTTGCCTCTTTAGTGAGTCTCTCTCCAAATTCTCTCTTGGCCTGCCTTATTAACATTTTACATCTAATTTGCCAGTGCTTATGTTCTTTCCTATTTTCCTCATCATTGTTTTCTCCATACCTCTGCTGTGAAACTATACATTACCATGACACAGTTGTAACTGTACTTTTAGGCAATGGTTGGCCTGAAGTTACCAAAACTTTGGTTTCTAATAGGGATGTATTCCTCTTGTTCAAGCACAAACTAGACACTGAACTGCAAGATTCACAGGACCTCACCCACATGGATTGCCATTATTTCAGTAATGGACTAAACCAAACTCTCCCAGCACTCCAAAGCATCTGTGGCAGTTCATAACTGCCCTAAGACCGTTTCTCCTTGCGAGTCCTTGTGTGTTGTGTGGTGATATGTGACAGTGAATTGAGTACAGGCTTCAAAACTTAGCCTCAAGGTTTAAGATTGTGAGGAAGAAAAAAAATAGAGCGTGAACTGCTCAATGTGTTGTACATTAATTTACATTAAATGAAAAGCATGGTTATAATTAACACTTTTGGTTAATATTTTGATTCAAGATGTCCTAGTCAATACTGGAGCTGTCTAATTAGATAAAAGCTGCATTTTGGATTTGTCCTTTCTTTTTTCTTTACTGTAGGCTTGCTGAACCATTCAAAGTGATCTGTTTTCACAGAAACTTTTAAAACTGACTTTTGCCTTGAAAGACAGATTTGCATTTCAAGCATGTGAAAGTGAATGGCAGAATTGCTTCAAGCCCTTGGTCCATCTATCATTCTGCTAATCTCTTTGCTTTTCCCTTTCTACCCAATGTACTTAGTGTTCTTTTGTGGCGAGCATTGTTTTCCAGGCTGTGCCAAGGCATCTTTAATCATACCTCCCTCTTTCTCATGCACTTGCTGTATAGTTTTATGTGGAATTGCCTCTTCAGATTTCCCCCTCTCTTGCCGCAGCACATTCAGACTCAAATTGGTGCGCTCAGTAGAGCCGTTGTCACATTATGCTAGGGAAAATGCTTCATCATGTGTTGTAGCACAAGATTAAATCTTCAGCAAGGAGCTCTGGGATCATGTTAGAGAAAAACAGTCATTTTTATGCATCGACTCAGTACAATGGAAAATGACAATTCATACTGTCAAAATATGTTCATCCTCTAAAACCAATGCCGTGTATTTAAAGAATTGTGATTCTCATTGTTTTAGTCTTTAACCTTTAGACACAGGAGAGTTTCAGAAAACAACTTGCTGCCAGCATGTTAAAGGCAGGGTGGAAATAATATTTCCTCCCTATGGCAGGAAAAGAACCCGATTCCTAAATAAATTCCATATTGTCAACTGACTGTTTTGATGAACAGAGATGGACTCTAACCACAGAGCAGAATATTTAAATGCTGCCACTCATTTGTCTGAAATCATAGAGCTACTTGAGGAAGGAAATCTACTCCTCCAAGCCAGGTGCCATCTGTGAATGGTATGGACTGAGAATGTCCCCTGCCACTGAGAACACCAGGTCAATTCCTAGGGATGGGCGAACGCGGTTCGGGAGTTCGGATCGAACTCCACCAGTTTGGTCGACCGAACCGAACTTCCAAATCGAACTTGATTTTTGAAGCTAACTGAATTTCTGAACTCGGTTCTGTTTGCCCATCCCTATCAATTCCAGAAGATATCTCAAAAACAGGTCTGCATAGTGCCAGACCATTAATCAGCAGATCGATATTTTATTTGCATGACAATTGGAAATAGAAAAACTGGTTTTAATTGAAAGATGCTGAAAGAACTAGACTCACAAAGGAAAGGAAAACATAATTGTACCATAATGGGGAGACCTTTGTAAAGTCTCAGAGTACAAAATTAGGGTGTTAACAAATGAGATGATAGCCTGATGCAATTCGGGTTCGGTCCATTCAGCCCCCACTCAGTCCCCACTCACATGGTTAGAGTGTCCAACCTAATAAATGGGCAGGCCCCTGCATGTATTTCATGCAACTGTGGGCAGCCCCCACTTACGGCGTCAGTAAATGCGAAAGCAGAGAGAGGGTCAGGAAGCAGTTGCCCCTCATGCGCTAGGATTTCTGCCTGTGACTCTGGTGCTGGCAGACCTGTACATGCAGATGCACCACATTCAACCTAATTGACGAGACGCAGACGTGTGAGTGCACATTAGCACACATTCACCCAGATGGCAGGCTCCACATTCTCTGAGACCCCACCATGAGCAGAAGCTGTGGGTCCAGTGTGTGGAGGCCACAAGGCCAGTGGTGATGAACACCTAATTAAACTTGCAGGTGGACACCCACCTGGTGTGGGTTAATGTGGGCTAACGTCTTGTTTGTTAACACCTTTAGAGGTTCACCTGGCTGTAAAACCCTTCAAGATGTTTGCATGAAAGAGTAGCTCTTCAGGGACCCTCTTCATCTGTTTCTAGGATCATGTAGTAAAGGGAAAAGCTGGATTTGTGACCCCAGTCCTTTGTGTTGAGATCCTGAATCATTATGACCATGGCCTGTATGTTCTGTAATTTAAAAAATAAATTCTGCAACCACCAAATGCAAATTCTGTGGGTAGAAAATTAGATTCTGTAAGCAGAATCAGTTATGCAAACTAAATCGATCCTGCAAGTTATCCAAATTTGTGGGTTCTATGCATTCCAGTCGATCAGTTTTGGACATCTTAAAAAACCACAGACTACCAGACAGTCCTCTTAGTGGGGGACACCTCTTTCCAGCCAGGAGCCATGGGCTGCTCCTCTTTGACGTTTGCAATGGGGGGGCTCTATCACCCCTGAATTTATGCTGGCAACTGACAGAGCTGGTTTCCACTGGTTGGCTTATATTGCTAGCATCCCATTGGCTACTTCACAGTGCTCCCCACTCAGGCTGTAATTCTACGATACCAGAAGCAATTTCTGCGATAATTTGGACAAGTACCAAGTTCTGCAAAACTGACTGCAACTGCACCAGAGCAGAATTCATGATGTTCTGGTTATCACTTAGTTTGATCAAGTAGAAAGTGGCCTGTGGAGTTTTTTTTTTTTAAAAAAAGGATATTAATGTCCTTATATTCCATGGGGCTGAGTCTACCATACTGTAGAAGTCACAGAAGCAGTGGGAGATTCAGCTTGCAAATGGCAGATCCCAGAATTATCTACCAGACTAGGAGTTGGGGGGGTTCTAGGGATTTTTGTATATTTTACTGTGTTTTTCATATGCTGTGCTGTATGGGAAGGGTAGAGGTATAAATCTGACTAAATAAATAAACCTCAGGGGCATTAGCACAAAAGCCATGGGCCTCCACGGGTCCTGCTGCCATTCTTTCCCCCCACTAAGCCACTTACACTTTCCCCCACCTCCCCCACAACCAATTGATAGCACAACTCTTAGAAGAGCTGGGCTACAAAAGACTCCCCAGTGTCTCCCAGCCACGATGCTACCCCTTTTCCATCAGGGGTTGACTTACAGCAAAACAATGTTAAATCATTACCTTGATTTGGCTTGCCTTGGAGGCAGTGATTCTGTACAAGTTGACCATTCCTATGCCTTCTAGCCCAAAGATCGGCATCCCCACAGAAGACCATCTTCAAAGTAAAGGGATGAAATTAATCTAGAGCTGAAGCAAATATCTGTGGTGATTATTGTATCTAACAATTTCACCCAATTCAGACTGTATCTATTGAAACAGATAATGGGTAATTTCAGACGTGACGGGCTGTTTGGTCTGCCATGCTGAACCCTGGACCGGGATCCATCTCGGATCCCGGTCTGTGATCAGTCTGTCCGTCCTTTAGACGTGCCGGCCTGATCTCTGAGGCGGATTGGGGAGGGGCGGGGCTGTGTGGGGAGGGGGCAGGGCTGTGTGGTGTTCGCTTTGAACCCCGCCAGGAATTCACCATGGTGAACATCTGGCAGGGTTCAAACAGACGTTCATGGGATCATGGTCACCACCCTGAATCCACTGTGATTCAGGGTGGTTGACTGTGATCCCGTAACGTCTGAAATTACCCAATAACTATGTTTGTCCCTCTTCACTGGATATCCATTTTGGGTTTTCAGGTCAGTATTTTGGGCTTTCGGTTATTTAGTTATTTGGATATTCATTGATCTCATTTTAGTTGTGCATGTGCAGTAGCCAAACTGAAGTAACTGAACCAAAAAATGAAACAATGGATATACAAATATCTGTTTTGGTGGTTGTTATTCAGATAGCTATTAAAATGTGAATAATATTCACGAGTACAAAATCCTCTAGATGAACATGCTACAGAGCTATCCTTCTTTCCAACACTTATCCACCAAGTTTCCAGAAGTGAAAGCAAAACATTTGGGCCTGCTAAGCTTATAAACAGAAGTGGAAAAACACAGTAATTGTGAGGAAATGAGCTTTCTTTGCAACAAATATTCTTCAACCTCCCACCCTTCTGACAGCATTCTCTCCAAAAGAAGTGCCTTCTTACCAGACAACATTGTAGTATGTGACATTGATAATCTGAAAAAATCACAAATTGCAATAGAGAGCGATGGAGAATCCATCTATGAACCAGTGGCATACATCTACTTTAAATAAATTATCTTGGATCTTTATTGCCAGACAAATCTGGACCTAAGCTCCACTGCTGTTAGCACAGCTAATAAGACATTATGAATTACCTCACAGGTTAGCTGCCAATTTAACTGTAATAAAGTGATAATGAAATATATTCTGATTATGGGCAAGGCTTGCAGAGCCTTTATGAGTCAAAAATGGGTCAGGAAACTCATTTTGACTTATTTGGAAATTAATTTAACTGGGAGAATGCTTTTTAGCCACATTAAGAATCCCACCAATGCTTAGGCTGCCTTTTGAATAGCAGGCTGGCTTTGCATTTTAGCAGACCTCTCAGACCTTTATCCAGAACTTACAATGAAAACAATTCCTTTTGTTCTGTTCTGTACTGCTCCCTGTAGCATGCTGAGCAGGAGCCTTTATGAGAAAAATCAACATCACTTTTTAAAAACTAAAGATGTTGCTTTAACATTTTTGGAGATATTCTCCCCTTCTTCATTACAGAAGGGGATCAGGTTAACATTGGGTGTTTTCAGATGTTACGGGGCCGCTTGGCCCCGTACTGAAAACAACCCATTCATTCCCCGCCGGGGTCACCCCGTCACGCCATATCAGACGTGCCGGGGGGATCCCAGAGGGGAATCTGGGAGGGGGTGAGGCCACATGGTGCAACGTGCAGCCGCACGGCCCCACCCCCTCCATGCACCCTGCCGCCCGCCCTCCGGGGAGACGGGCGGGCGGCAGGGCCAATGCAGCCGCCGCGTCAGGCTGGAGTCGCCACGGCCCGGGATCCCACCGGTGATCCCGGGCCGTGGCGCGTGGCCAGATGATACTTTTTGTTGGTCCCCGCTGGGGATCTTTTTGACCAGACTTCCCAGGACATTCCCCCGGCTAGCCCGGGAAGTGTGGTTCAAATTGACCCCTTGCGGGTATTGACCGTGGCGAACATCTGGCGGCCGCCAAACAGATGTTTGAGACACATTGACCACAGGTGGGTATTCACCGTGGTTCACTGTGATCTCGTAACGTCTGAAAATACCCTAAGTTAAGCACCTGCACCTGCAATTTTTCAAAATCATGAATGTATCCTTGTCTCTTCCTATGTTCCCCCCTCCATTCTTCCCCCTCCTTTGTCTTTCTTATATTGTAAGTCCTTTGGGGTGGGGACCTGTCTATATTTTTAAATATTTTTTCCCCATTTTAACTTATTTTATTGTTTTTTGTTCAGAAAAGATATACATAGCTTTGAACCATTTACCATTTTGCTGAGTACATTTTTTGCAGTTTTACACATCTTTATCTTTTCCATTTTCCTTGTCTTTCCCTTACCCTTTGCCCCCTTCCCAGCCCTTATCCCCTCCACCTCCCNNCTCATGCATGGAGCAACCAGGGAAAATGGCGGTTGCTCTGTGGATGCGGATGAGTGGTGGGTGAGTGGGGATGCGTATGTGGATGTGTGCATGCCCCGCCCATGCACTGGCACATACACAGAACCCACCCCCCACCTGGCGGAGCCATGTAAAAAGGGCCTGTGAGGAGCCACTCAAAGAAGAACAGAAGGTTGCTGCCTTGTAAATAAGGTGCTTCGAAATTGGCTCCTACAAGTTTCACAATCACCCCCCTTCCAGCCCTGCATGGAGCGGGTGTTGCTGACAATTGCCGCCCCCGCAGAAAATTCCGCCCAAGGTCCGGGCCTAGGGCAAAATCCTGCAAAATCCTGCCCTGACATGACTGAGAGAAGCCGCGGCAGATCCCCATTCACACCGGCTTTTTTCCCATTGGCTGGCTCCTCCGCACTGTCACATCTTCCCTCGCCCCTCCCACTGCCACCACTGCCACCACAGGTGGGAATGCAGCCTTAGTTCGGGTCTAGTCCTGTTGACCTTTTGGACAGTCTGATGGGTTTTTGCTCACCAGGTCCTGATTTGTCCTTGCTAGGCATGCTCGGTTTATAAGGCATGTGACAGGAAGCAGGCAGAGCAACAACTAGGCTTTTGTGTCGGCTTAGCGTTTGTTGCCTCCTGATTTCCCTTGCCCTTGGACCTTTGATTCCTGGTTCCCTGACCCTGTCTTCAGGTCCTTGACTCATGTCTTTGCATTTCTGATCCCGCTACCTACCTTCTGCTTTGGTGTTCCTGTTCCTGCCTGACCTACCTGTTTGGACTGCTTCTCTGGATTTGACCTTGGCCTGGATTCTGATTATGTACTTGGACTACCCCTTTGGACTTGCTGCCTGTCTTGATCCCATTGGAACTCTGGTTGTTCCCTGATCCTGCAGCTCCTCAGTCCTGTCTCAAGTATGTGCTTGACAGATAATTGCAAGTTGTGATGGCTAGAAAGAAAGGAGGCTGCTAAATTCAGAACAATCCCCCTGACTCTCCCTGTCTTTCTAGTACTTGGAGTAACTAAACAGATTTTGCTATTTATTGGGTGTTACCAGATATAATGATAACATGTTGCAAAGCCACTGCATCCTGAATTTCATGAAGTTGTAACTGCATAGCCAGTCACATGAACATTGTAACTGTGCTGGAACCGCTACTCAGTAGTTTCTTCCCACAAGCCCTGTGACCATAACCCACAGCTGTCCCCTCCCTGCTAGAATAATACTGGTTTAGTTGTTGATGTAGGATTTGGATGTAAGTTTTCATTTTTTCTACTCACACCTGTTTTCTTTATCAGTCCTAGCAAGTGCAATAGAACTAACTTTAGCATCCAACCTCCAACCTCCCATGTTAAAGAATAAACACAAAGGGGTAAATCTGTTCACAAATATTTAATTCTAATTTTATTTGGCAAGTCTTTTCCAGCAGAAGGCTATGCATGGGCTAATTTTGTATCATCTCCCAGATGACTACAGACCAGAAGTGGGGGAACACCTGTATCTAGACATAACACTGGGCATTTTTAGACATAACAAAGATCAGGTGTAAAACCCCCTAAGCACGTGTTTGGCCATTGTGTGTAATCACCATAACAATACCAATACCAATTTGGCCACCTGTTGCACACACAATGTGAACACCATTGCATCACAAGGACAATTTGAGTGTTTTGGCCAACGTTGTGGATAATGGTATTGCATGGTGTATTAGCAAGTACACAACACGGGGAATGAGGCAGCAGCACTTGCATGTTGAGATCGGGTGGCAAGCAAAACACCAATTTGCCCCAAGATGGGCTGTGTGTCTAAGCAGTGCCACACGGTGAACACAGGGCCAAACCTGTCAAGGTCAAATCAAGGTCAAAACACACATTCAGACACCCATTGTCATTATGTTTAAAGACACCCATAAGCTATGTACTGTTAAGAAACTTGCATTGTCTCACCCAAGGCTCTAAGGGATCCAACCCATGTTGAACACATGGCCAGTTCCATAGCCATAGGGTGACTATATGTCCCATTTTTAAAGTGACAGTAGTACCTTATTTTACCCCTATCACAAGTTTCCTGATTATTTTTCAAAAATTGACTTTTTGTCCTGTATTTGCGGGTGCCAGTATGACACCAGCAGGAGGGACAGCTGTGCTGGGCATTTAGCCAGCCTTAACAGGCAGTGGGAAACAGCCAGAGTGAGATCTGAGCAGAAGCAGGCAGGGCCCTTTACTGGAGGAGACAGGGGCAGCGGCACAACTGCTAGGGCTGAAACAAGAATTAAAAAAATTCTTGTGAGACTCAAACACTGGAATCAAGATCTCACCAATATCTTGGTCCCTGTGAGGGATCTTGTGAGATTTCTTGCAAAATGATTTTGGAAAAAAGTATTGGAGTGCCCGAGGACACTGGCAGACTTACCTCACTCCTGGGCTGCTGGCCTCCAGTCCAGTGGTTGCATTCTGCAGAGAGCTGAACTTGCTCTCTGCATTCCCTGCCATGTTGCACTCTGAAGAGCTTAGCTGGGATCTGACAGTAAATTATCTGAGTGGGAAGGGAAGGAGCAGGGAAGCCTCTTCCCAGTTGTGTGCAACACTCTAATTGGTTCCTGTTTCCATGGGGATGCGGTTGGAGCTGGTTG
>QEPC01001906.1:457288-479211 GCA_003113815.1 Sphenodon punctatus | reverse complement strand
CCCCCCCCCCCCCCCCCCAAAAAAAAACAAACACCTCATGGAAGAGCCAGGTCTTACAGCTTCATTGAAAGGCAAGAAGATCCGGGCTGAGGCGAACCTCCATTAAAATGGAATTCCAGAGCAACAGCACAGCTGCTGAGAACACCCTCCTGTCCGTCCGAACCTGCCAATAGCATGGGACTTCCAGGAGGGTGCCCCGGACGACCGCAGGGTCGGCCAGGGGGTGAGGTGATCACTCATAAGCAGGGACTAGACCATGAAGGGCTTTAAAAGTCAACACCAGCACCTTGAATCGGACTGGAAGACAACAGGCAGCCACTGTGCAGTGCTCGGAGCACAGGTGTCTCCCAGTAAGGAGGTAGGCTGTTGCATTATGCACTAGCTGCAGCTTCTGAACCATCAGCATGGGCAGCCCCACGTAGAGTACATTGCAACAGTCTAGCCTCAAAGTGACGAACACATGGATGACACCCAGTGCACACCCACCCCCCTACCCACCACCAACCTGTTTACACGGATCCCCCCTCCCCCACACTGCACACCCGCCAGAACACCCAGCAGTGGGCAGGGCCATCTGTGTAAAAATGGCCGATCATTCTGCTAATCTCTTTGCTTTTCCCTTTCTTCCTAAGGTTCTTAGTATCTTATTGACAGGTGGCAGGGTGGAAAGCACAGGGATGGCGGCTGCAGCTGCATCCAGTGCCAGATGTACATAAACTTTGCTTTCTGCATTTGTCAGTGCCTGCAGCAGACTCATCTCCTTTTCGAGGACTGCAAGGCAGTGGGAAGTCTTATTTCATGAAGCAGGAGTGTAGCAAGGCTGGGCTCACACCCAAATTATGAGCCCCATAAGGGCAAATGGTCAGGGTCTCCAGAGAAGGGGTTAGTTCTCAGCCAGATGCAAAGGGCCCACTTGAGTTTGGGGTCACTGAGCCCTTTTGCACCATGATAGTTCTGCCACTGCTGAACAGCAGGAAATTGACTATCCCATTGCACATTTCACTGAAGCAACTAAAGACGGCCACAGGATGCTGTTGACTGAGCTAGATGAACCATTGATCTGACCCAGTATAACACTTATATTTATCTCAGCCTTAGGCAAAGGAATACACATCCACACTCAAATGCACCCCCCTGCAAAATTCATTGTTTTATTTAGCAAACTGAATGACCTCTCTTGGGTACACTGGAAAATGCAAACGTATAAATGACTCTTATTTAGAGAGAAAGTCTAGAATTTTAACACATGTACTTATGGAATGTATTAACAGACACCCAGACCTCTACAGATGACACATGTGCAGTTGTTCACATATGTCCAACCAGATGTTGGGTACTTTACTTGACAGCTTCCCTTATGATGTATGGGGAGCAATGACTGTGCAATTGCTGAGTTGATGTAGTCAGGATGCAGTTGGCATATGTTATTAGTAAGTGAAGAACATTAATTTGAAAAAATGGTATATTTCCAGTCAAACTAGAATTTCAAATCACTTTATTCTTCCTAGAGGCCTGGAAACCATTGATGGATTGCTAAGAGTCCCCTTCCATCTCTATTTGAGACATCCCATAGGGTAGTATTGAGAAATTACCACTCTCTTGTATGTGTTTCTTATAATTTATTATTATTTATCATATAATTATTTATCATTTATATAGCTCAGAGTTCAAAGTGTTTTGCAGTCCTTATCCAGTTCACCTTTGCAACAACCCTGTGAGGTAGGTCATTATTATTCCCATTTTACAGATGGGAACATGAGCCTGAGAAATTATGGCTTACTCAAAACCACCAAATGAGTTCATGGCTAAGACAGTATTTGAATCCTGGTCTCCCATGTTAACATTCAGTGCCTTATCCACTAAGCTATCTGGATCTTATTGTTTGTTCAACATATATATGAAGCTGTTTTGGGTGAGTGAAACGCTTCCGTGCACAGGAGAACATCCTGCTCTCTATCTCCTTTTTCTTCTACCTTATCCATGTAATTCAACGACTAATAGAAAATAGTGCATGGGTGAGAGCTAACTGGCTGATATTCAGCTCAGTGGACAGTGGGGTAATGTTAGGACTAGATCATGCATGAGGTAACAAGCGTGTTGGTGGGAATGTTCATAGTGGAGCTAGAGAGGTGGGAAATAAGGGCTTCAGCAAAGATATAGATGGAAGGAGAAGCAAGATATCAATGTGGAACATTGATATATCTTCCATATGGTGGAAGGTGAGCCTTGCAGGGAGCAGTGCTTATGGGCCTAATGACCAGAGGACATGGTTCTGAGATGTTACTTCCAAAGGAATCAGAAATTTGTTCTGGAACATGGATTAGAACAAGGGTGGCCAAATGGTGGCTCGCAAGCATATGCGGATTGCTGACACTTGAATTATGGCTCTTGCTGCCTGCAAATGGCTGGCTGTCCGCACCTGAGATAGCTCCCATATGCCATAGCCAGCATGGCCTAAACCATGCCTCGCGCTTGTGTTCCTTAGGGATGGGCGAACGCGGTTCGGAAGTTCAGACCGAACTCAACCAGTTCGATCGACCGAACCAAACTTTTGAACAGAACTCGATTTTCAAACCAAACCGATTTTCCAAACTCTGTTCTGTTAGCCCATTCCTGAAAGATAATATTCCATTAAGTTCAATGGGGTTTGAATTTCCAAACTTTGTTCGGAAGTTCAGAATTTGGACAGAATTTGAATAGTTCGGTCGACTGAACCGAACTACTGAACCGAATTTCCGAACCGAACTGAATTTCTGAACTCAGTTCTGTTCGCCCATCCCTAGAGCTCCTGCCCACTGTGGCAGGGCTGTGCAAGAGCTGGACCCTGTATATGTCCACAATGGCCAGGCAAAAACAGAAATGGGCCCCAGGTGTACCTAACACTGCAGGTCTCTGTGTGTGGTATGTACGCATGCATGTTTGTCTTCTGGCTCTTGGTCGTAGGAAGATCTTGGTACATGGCTCTTGAGAGTGGGGAATTTTGGTCACCCCTGATTAGAATATACTGGTGATTTTTGCTGCTGTCCCTGCCATATATTCTACCATGTTTGTATGTCTATATGTATACTGGAAGTCATCAGTTGGACAGCAGAAATTCCTCCTGGTTAATAGCAAGCCAGGCCATACTATGTAATGCCCTCTGCCAAGCTGTGGAACTGATGAGAGCAAAACAATGCAGAAGTAATAATTGCCTCTTTAAGAGTATCAGACCAAGTCTGCTGCTTGAAGCTGTGTAGGCTCTTTCGGATCTTTATCTGCTAATGACCACTGGATTCCAAGGGGCTGGAGCTGCCTTTCCAATTATTTAAGAACCTGAAGCGGTCTCGGAGTGGCAATTATTAAAAATAGAAAATCAAAGCCAGGCGCAGTATTATGCATTAAAATTATTGTTTTAGGATACAGTGTCTTTATGGAATTTCACATTTAGGAATCTTAAGGCAATTCAGAAACTATTTTTCCATTTTCCACGCTTGCATTCCTGAGCAAAATATCTGTGCAGATCTTTAAGCGAATACAGTTGAACACCTCCTGTCCAGACACCTCAGGTGACATTAGTTTAGTCTGGATCAGAAAAGTGTCCAGAGAAGGGAGTGCCATGAAGCATGCCCAGGGTAAGGAAGAGGACATAAAATATGTCTGAAATAAAGATGGATCCAGATTTGGGAGAATATGCTACAACTCCCGTAAGAGGCATCACTGCTGTGTCCAGGATGTTTGGACCCCATAAGAAGTAGTGTTGAGAGCCCCCTCCTACTGTAGGAATGTTTGCCGAACACACGCTGGCTTGCCTGTTAGAAAAAGAAAAACGTTACTATAATTAATGCTTGATGCTCATTTAAATGTAACATCTCCTTACCCAGTGTATCCATTTTGGTTTGGTGTTGGTTTTTCTCACTCACCTAGGCAGGATCAAAGTGTGACGGCGCAGTGTGCTGTCACATTTAAAAATACTCACTATGGAGTGTAAAGGAATATTTTCTATTATACAAACCACACGTTCGGTTTGGGAGTGTATTCAACAGGTTTACCTGGAGTGGTGAAGGGGAATTGTTTCAGCTCTCTAGTATTTTTTGGTTGCTTGATTTATTCAGTAACATTGGGTGATTTCAGACGTTACCGTCCGCTGATTCTGGACCATGGTTCAATTAACCATGCTTTCATGGATGGTGCCCAGACCATCCTCGAAAGCGTGGTTGTTTTGCTCACCGCTGATGGTTCACCGTGGTGAACATCTGGCAGCGAGCAACCAGACGTTACGTGACCATCCACCACCACATAGGATTCACCATGGTTGAGTGTGGTAAAGTAACATCTGAAAATACCCTTTGTTTCAGTATTTCCATTACTATGGCATTACTATTAGCACACCTTTATAACAGTGCTATTTCCCTATTGCAATAGTGCAATAGCATGGTTACACAGCAGGACAGTGCATAGTAGAACTAAAATAGTACCGCCAAAGTTACCAAAACAAAATAATTGAGTAGAACAAATGTAAATACATTGTATTGCTAGCAAAGTTTTTTGGGATATTTGGTTGAACAAATGCTCTAATCATTTTCACAAATATAAAATGGCCTACTTGTTTCAGCCCTAGCATCTGGTCAGTCTATACTGGTTCATGAGAAGAGGATCCCAGCTCAATAGAATATTCCAGGATGCTTGTAACTACTGACCTAGATAAATACGTATTACCAAAATATGCTATTATAGACAAGAGAGAGAGAATGAGAGAGAGAGGTTGCTGTGTTGGTCCCAAATCTTAAAGATGGGATCATAGTTTAGATGTCTCTTTTGAGACCAACTACTGTTGGTAGGAGTATGCAAGCCAGTAACCCATGTTCACTACGTTTTTCTTATTGCCATCAAATTAGAGAAAATGCAAAGAACATGGGTCCCTGATGATGATGCAAGCTTTTGGGATACACAGGGACTGTTCGTAAATTGTCCATTATAAGCAGGACTCTGAAAGTTGAGCTCTGTGAGACTTCAGTTATTCAGTAAAGCTTTCCCTTGAACCAGTGCATGGAGCTGCCTAAGAGAGACTGCAAGCAGCATACGAGTTCATCTTTCTGTCAGGATGGGGAGAGGGTGGAACAGCCGCTCTTCTCCTCTGTTTATGAAGCATCAGCTAGAATAAAAGTAGCTGGTGTTGCACCTGAAGGAACATTGGTAATCACCCCACATCCAAATGAATAATTAGCTGGGATAATTACCAGCCTTAAGATGATGAATTCACATACTGTTGTGCCCGTGATGGTATCACGGATAACAGGTGTTGAGAGTGCCTTGAAGGGACAAAGATTAAAGATTATTTCATTATCTAGATTCCTTTAGGCAGAAACGTCTTGTATTTTATCCTGTCATGCACAGAAAGGTCTAGGCTGAGGCGCTCTCCCCTCGTGCTTTGGCAGTTCTGAAGCTGAGCTTTTGACAGAGAGTGAATATTGTTTAATCTGGGAGAATGGTCTGTCCTTGAGAATTCAACAAACTCTCTCTCCCTCTTTGTGCACAGCCTGGTGTCTTTCTACAGGCCCATGGAAAAGTACGATTAGGGACGCCACGAGAGAGGCAGCAACAAGTCCTCCTTTTATTGAGGTTTAGATTAATTAGGAAGGAGATATTTGAACAGTTACTTCACTTAGAGACCTGCTGATGGAATATTGAGCATGTTTGAGACTCATTGTTTCAATATTTGCTAAGAAATATTGTGAAGAATTTTAATGGGAGCACTTCACATCCTTACTGTTTCCTTGTGGGCACGGCTAGGTTTCTATATTGTACTATTACTCATTAACGCTTACACCTACTGTACTGCAGGCTTCTTCAGGGACACCAAACTCTGTGTGACTAGTGCAGGGTAACCATTTCTCTGCTGGGGAAGCCACTGTCCCTGGTATCATGCAGACATTTTCCACATTACCAAATTAGCTTCCATCTCCACAACTGGTAGAATGCAATGAGCACTACCACACAATGGGTCCCCATGAGTGTGGTAGTGCTCATTGTCCCCATTGTTGGTCTCTGTTGACAAGCCACTGTTGACCCTATAGCTAGGAATAGATTAATCTCATAGAGTTTTGGAGTGAGCTGACACTGAGTACACCAAAAACCAGGAAATCCTGTTGAACGGAAATGAAAATGGTGGTTTGGGCAATAACTGATATCAGTATATTGTGCTGGGCTGCACAATAGTGGTTTTGGTTATTTGGGGTTAATTTTTTTGGTTGGCTTAGTTTGGTCTTTCAGTTATGTCATTTCGCCAGTTAACACTATTGCACATGCCCAATTGCCAAAAATAATGTAACCAAAATAATAAAATGGTTGAAAACCCAAAATAATTGAACTGAAGAAACCAAAATGGAGTTCCACCCAAAAAACAAATAAATCTCCATATTTATTTTTGTGAGGGAATTCCATTTTGGTTTCTTCAGTTCAATTATTTTGGGTTTTCAACCATTTTATTATTTTGGTTACATTATTTTTGGCAATTGGGCATGTGCAATAGTGCTAATATATATATTATATATATTTAATCTCCTTTTCTTTTACAATGAGGTCCCTTCACTGTCTGGCCTTTTTCTAGGTGAAGAATGAAAAGTTCTCAATAGAGATTTGCCCATGCTGATTCAAAACACACACACACAATGGCAGGGAACCTCCAGCCCGTGGGCAAAATCTAGCTGGAAAACCTTTTTATTTTCTCCCTTACCAATTCTGGATCTGGCCTATGGATTCAAGATTCTGTGGAGAGATTCCCTACCCCCAAGCTCTGAAAGTGGGAACTCGGGGGAAGGGAGAAGGGATGAGGGCATGCACTCAAGGATGGGGGTGGAGGTGGATCTATGGTATAGATCCACGATCTGATACCAGATACCTGTTTTTCTCAAACAATACAGAGTAATGGAGCACTTAGGTTTCAAACCGTATAAGTTGAGGATCACTGAACTAATTATCTTCCTCTTTCTTCCTGCTTCTTCCTCCATCCTAAGCTCAACCCTAGCATCCCCACTCCCAACTCCTATCTGGTTGGTTTGAGTAGACTGTACTAGCTTTCAAAGTGGCAGACAGGGAAGAAGTCCCCCACCCCTACTCTAACCCCTACATTATTAGCCTGGTTTACCCAAAGTGTTTGCAATTGCCACACATGTAAAATTTAACTTTTGATCCTGCATGCTAATTTTGATCACATTTGGTAGAAGGACAGAAGTCCCAAAGGGAAGAAGGGATTCCAAAATTCATAACCAGTGGTATACTTGGAAGGGAGATATAGCCTCTTATATAGACAGAAAATTCCACTGATTACAATGAATATGGTCCCGTACCTCTTAGGAAGCCAGGCTTTATTATTTCAGGTACTTGCTGAACAGAACTATGCATTAATTTAATTATTTTTTCCATTTAGCAGGTCATGATCATAACCAAATTTGAGGTTCGCTGAAATTTCTGGACCCACACAATTCAAGTGGGTCTGAAATGTAGCAAATGTATTAAAGCCAGGCCAAATTAATGTGTAAGACAGCTAAGCAAGGATCAAGTTATGCATTGTAAATGCAACCCTCCTAGGAGCAGCTCTATTTCTTTGTTTCATGCACTTAATAGTAATACCATTAAATAAATAGAACCAAAACACTGTACTGTGTGAAGATGATATACTGGGAAGAACTTGGCTAATGATGCAAACTGAATTTGGGGTTCCTGGTATTATATGCTTTGTTCAATGATCTGTTTTAGCAGTGGACCTGGGCTGAGCAAACAAACACTGAGAAGAAATTCATTTGAATAGTAAAAATAGTAGGTCCAATCTGGCCGGGACTGAAGAGCCTGAGTTAATCAGAGACAGGAGTTTTGCACTGCACTTATTCACAATACAAAGGCCTTCAGGATATTTCACTTTCCCCACCATCAATCATTCTGCTTTCAGCAGCAGCCCTACCAGGCAGACAGCAAGGAATGGTGCAACTGAATTCCCAATGGGAAAGACTTCCATTTTGTAAAGCTGTCTAAGCTGCTGTTTTTTTGCCTTCCAGCAACAGACCTTTATCTTGCATCAGATTTTTTAAAACTAGCACAGAACCAAATTCTTGAGTGTGAAGCTCCCATTGACTCAGATATGCACGAATATCCAAAGGCAGAATCTGTCCCATAAACAATAGAATGTGCACAAGAATCTCCTAGAGGTACAAAACTAGGTTTAAGATAGCTCAACAAGATGCATTCCCCTGAGACTCTTGCTATTTCTGCTTCCTAGCCAAGTAGGAACTGGGAAATGCAGAGGAATATTTAAGGTTGAAGGCAATTGAAGGTTAGTCAGAACTGGAGATTTGAGCAGAAATTAAATCTGTTCTTGTTTTACCAAAACCAGCTTGCTCATCCGTAGCTGCACTCCCCAATGCATTTCATATAGTGCTGCTCATCTGCTTTTGAAGATGGCTTTTTTTTTATTAGTGATTGCTTTAAAAAGAACTACATAATTAATACAGAGCATAAATATTCTGCCTCCATTTATCTTTTAAGTATGGATCTGTAATACATTAGCAAGGGAAAAACCAGAGGTTGGGGACTAGAACTAAAATAATGATAAAGGCAGAAATAGAAACAGAGGCCACTATTCCCCGGGAAAGCACTGTGCTCTACTAGGAAGTGGCTGTTAGGAGAAAGTGTGAGGGATTGCTTAATATTACAGTAGCCACAATTCTTGGTGCGAGCTACTGCTGAACACTTGCTAACACGTGCAATTAGAACTGGTTTGTGAGGCCTCAGTCTTGAAAGGGGAGACAATCATCATCACTGACAAGCCTGATCCAGAGCACCAGTGGGCCTGCTGACTCTGAGTGTTTGAAGACAAGTGCCTCCCCACCCATCATGCATGTTGCAAGGTCATGTTGATGCCTTATGCAGCCCTGCAACATGCATGATGGGTGGGGAGGTGCTTGTCTAACACCCACCCCCCTTGAATGTATGCAGTCCCGACTCCCATCCCAAAGAGCATATGAAAGCTAATTAGTGGGTGTAACCAGATGTATTGATGATAAATCCTCCTCCTCCCACCAGCTAGCGCCTGGATGATAAGATGTTTTTCTGAGTGTCAGATTATCAGAGACTGGAAGTGAGGCAGTGCTTAACTACATGTAACAGTGAGGCTATCTGCCCTCAGGACACCTCAAAACATATGGACCTGAAAGAGAGCGGGTTGGGTGCCACCTTCCTCGCAGGGACCAGGGAGCCTTGTGTTCTCTTAGATACAATTAGCTTGCTTCTACACTGTAGCTGTAGCATTAAGGGGGATGAAACATGGGGTAAAAACACAGGACAGTGGCCCACTTTGGTGCAGGAGCCACCGGCATGTCTGTTTGGCAGGCCCCACCAGATGTTAGCCTGGGACTGCGCTGGGGCGGGTAGGCCGAAAGTCTCCAAGGCTGCAGAGCAGGCTAAAAGCTGCCCACGTGGGCCAGCATGTGTGTTCAGCCCCATCATACCTGCCTCGGGGCAAGAGCTCCCATGGCCAAGCACCATGGCTAGTCACCATGGCTGTCCATCATGGTGGGGGCAGGGCTGGCCGTCCACATGTTTGTTTAGCTCATCTGTCTGCCTTACCCAGGCCATGCGGCCGGTGGCACAACTCTTCAGTCACAGGTCAGTTTGTTTGGTGCCCCTCCCTGACCTGGGCTGTGTTGGCTGTGATTTCTCACCCCAGGCTGGAGAGCCACTGCACTGCCCCCATGAGCAACAACCTGGCCTTATGCTGGGACAGATGGGGCCATGGACCCATTTCCTGCAGGGAAGAGAGCCCCACAAAATGCCTGTCCTGGGATGGTCAGGGGCCAGAGCAGGGCCCTGCACGTGCAGCAGCCTCCTCCAGCTATCAGATATATTCAAATGGAGTGGGCTTGCCTCCTCCAAAAACAGCAAAGGAAAAGACAGCTGAAATTGCTTTTTGGTAAGGTAGCCTTCCTTTTTATGGGGCTGCGTAAATGGCAAGTAAATAGAATTATGTAAGCGATAATATACTGGAATTTTCTTCATTCGCCCATCAATTATGCATAAAGGAGGAGAAATTCAAGGGTTTTGACTTATTAAGAGACAGTTGTGAATGGTTGCATATGTAAAGAGTTCTAAATGGGTTGCTAGCATGCCATTTTTGCTAGGCATAATGCTGGCGGGGACCAGGCAAAATTTCCTACTGACTATTAACTGGGCAACTCAGTTGCGGCAACTGCAGGAAATATAATGGAGAGAATGTCTGCTAAGGTTCAGTTATCCTCCTCATCTTAGTTGCTGTACTGGAGGATCTGGTTAGAATGTAAAAGCCCTTTTTGTAGGAATGGCAATGTAACCTTGTTATAATGCAGTATTTGGGACCCATGTCGCGTGCTACATTGCAACCAAATTCACATTACAAGGATGGTTAAGTTTTATCACATATGTTATAATGAAGTTGCGCTCTATATGGGGACTTGTGTCTATGTATGTGCATAAAGACAATTACTGTGTGGAGTCATGGACCAAATTCTTTTTTCTTGTTTGCATGGAAGCAATGGAGGTGAATTTGTGCCTCAGAGTTAACCTATTTTTAACTGATTTGTTTTTCTCTTGACAATCAGAGATTCACTATAAGTTCAGAAAGAATATTGGTTATTTTAATCTGAGAGGGAAATTCTGCCAAGTTTCTTTGAACAGTTGAATAAGAAGGGAGGCGTTACATTTTTGATCACTATATTACACACACTCTGTCACTTTTTCTGATGGTTTCTTTGTGTAACTTTATTCCTCACCAGCAGACACCATTATCCTCTTTCTGGGTACTGGAGAAGACATGGCAGCAGCAATATACCTGGATGACTCTTCCCCGGTCCCAAAACTCATCCCCAATCTTTCTGCTCCTTTGAGATGGAAGATCATGTTTGTAGTTTTCTGTTTTTAATCTTTCAAGTGAGCAGCCCAATAGCTGAGGGTTTTATTAAATAAGCGTTAGTGGGTGCAGGCTGTTTGGGAACAAACTAATTTCTTTTTCCCCCAAAAGATTTGGTTTTGTTATCCCTTGTCTATGTTTTTTGGTAAGATTCCAGAACAAGGCCTTGTCCCACTACTACTTTTATCCAAAGACTATTAATGTTATTAGCTGTGATCCTAAACATATGTGCACTTCTGGATCCCCAAGTGTGTTTAAGATGGCAGCCATCAATGAGTGAGACCCAGTCTTACAACTCCTGTGAAATAATTCTACTGACTATAGCAGGACAACTTGTATGAATGTTGCAAGAGCAAGCCCTAAATGTACTGTAATAAGGAAATTGCTTTCATCTCAAATTTGGTTAGATGTATAAATTGCTGCACGTCAAGATGACAAAATGAAAAGATACCCTTCAGGGTAACACCTCCTAGTCCTATGTGATTGAACAGAAATGTGCAGTGTACAGCATCACTAATGGTTCTCCTGTTCCTGAAATAAAATAGGATGATACTTCACATTGCTGGCCTGAGGACGGTACTATTAATATTGAGGGCCAAGTATGTAGTAGCCTAAATTAGAAAGATGTAGAGGCTTTTGAGGGGATATTTTTCAAAACCACAAAGTGTACTGAGAGGCTCAAATTTCATTGTGTGCCTTTGAAAATACTCTTGTTTACTAGAGCAGAGAAGAGGCATTTTCCTATTCGCAAATATTATTTGCATTGTTGGATAGTCCATTAAATATCCAAATAATTATTTACTACAGAATGATAGTTGCATATCTGTTTTTATTTGGGTACTTTGGTTTGTTTATTGCATCACTTCAGAATTTCAGTTACTTTGTTTCGGTACTCTTTAGAGTTGGGTCAAAATGAGGTGGGTGACTGAAATACCCAAAATGGATATTAGTTTATGGAAATGAAGCAGGAACCAAATAGTGGTTTCATATCTGCTTTGTTGGACTTGCTTTTGAAGTGGGTGAAATCAACAGATTTGACAATCACCGTGGGTATTCAATTTCAGCATAAGTATTTATTATTAAGTAAAGCAGCCTCTAACAAGCATCTTTGGAGCCTGACAGGAAGCCTGACAGAAGAGGTAGGTTTTTAGGAGGGATTTGAAGGTGGGGAGGGAAAGAGCAGAGCAAATATGTTTAAGGAGGTAGTTCCAGGTATAGGAGATAGTGTGGGAAAAGTGGCAAAAACAGTTTAGGGAGCAGGGGTATATGAGGAGGGTAGCAGAGGAGGAGGGAAGTTCTTGGGTGATGAAATACAGTGGGGAAAAAGAGGGCAGAAATCTAGGCAGGAGCAAGGCCAAGGAGAGCCTTGAAGGTGAAGAGACTGTAAACCGTTACACTTAGGTACGTGTTACATTTCTAGAACACCTTCCATCCAAAGATCTCAAGTTCCTTTTACAGACTTGAGTTAGACATCACTAAATCTCTGTAGTAGTACATAACTGTAATAATGACAGTTGATGAGAGCTTCAAATCTGGGCATAACCACTCAGGAGAGGGATCTTGGAGTAGTGGATAGTTTCTTGAAGACTTCAGCTCAATGTGGCAGCAGTCAAAAAGGCAAACTGAATACTAGGCAAAGTAGGCATTATTGCGAAAGGAATAGAGAATAAAAGGGAAGGTATCTTAATGCAACTGTATAAAACTTTCGTATGCCCTCAGCTAATAGAACTGGAAAAAGTTCAGAGAATGGCAACAAGGATGATCCAATTCCATATGAGGAGAGAGGCTCAACAGGTTGGGACAGTTTAGCTTGGAGAAGAGGTGATTAAGGAGGGATATGATAGAAGTTTATAAAATCATGAGTGGCGTGGAGAAAGTATAGGGAACTGTTTGCCCTTTCTCACAAGAAAACAAAGGAACACTCTCTGAAATTAAATGGCAGCAGATTTAAAGCAAACAAAATAATGAGTCATTTAATGAGGTACTCTTTCACACAACAGACAATACAATTGTGAAACTCCTTGCCAGAGACTGTGAAAGCCAACAGCATAACTAGCTTCGAACAGAAATTAGACAAATTCTTAGAGGATAGAGCCACAAACATCTAGTAGTTGGGGCTTAAACTCCTGACTATCGGTAGTTGAGAATGGTTAGTAGAAGATGGGTCACACCTGCATGACTTGTACATCTACTTCTCTTGCGCTACCAGAGCTGGCCACTGTCAAGACAGGATGCTGGGCTAGATTGACTGCTGGTCTGATCCAGTATGGCACTTCTTATGTTCTTACATTGATTATTCCCTATTTTAAAGGTTGGGGAAGATGGGGCATGGTGATAGGTTACAGTGGACATTTTAAAGGGACATGCTCATGTCCACATCTGAGGCAGAATAAGACAAAACGTTTCCCACTGTGAGGAATAAAACTGTACCTTGGTCACTTCTGTCTTAGGAAAGTTCCCAGCAGGTTAGTTCCCAGAGAAATTCATGACATGGACTGCTTTCCCATGGGGCAACATGCGCAGAATTTGCCTCCAGGTAAAACTCCAGCGGGCAAATGCTGTGCAGCTTGTGTCTTGTGGGAAAACAAAGTTGCGAAGCTTTGCCTCCAATCATGCGGAGGATGCAGAGCTCGATTTTCCAGCACTGCATCCTCCGCGTGACCAGAGGCAAAGCTTCGCGACTTTGTTTTCCCGCAAGACACAAGCTGTGCAGCATTTGCCTCCCAGAGTTTTTCCCAGATGCAAATGCTGCGCATATTGCCCCATGGGAAAGTGCCCTACACGTCTAGAATGTTTTGGGGTGTTTTTAAATGAGTAGGATTTCTCCCGCAGTTTAAAAATCTGGCTAGGGGAAACCCCCATGGGGGAGATTTACATGCTCCTTGCCAAACTAGAGGTTGCCCAGGAACCATTGGAAACAGCGGCACTGGGCGACTCCTGGAAGTCTTGACACACAGACTGGTAAGACCTCGGCTATCGGGGACTTGCCTAGTCCACGTCTCAAAACTTCTGGCACCAGTTGACTTCCGGTCCAGCAAGCAGAAATCCCCCCTGTGGGGCTTTCCCGAGCTAGATTTTTAAACTACAGAAACCTCAGTGGTAGCTGCATTCCAAATCTAACACCTTTTGTATGGTAATTAATTCCAGAGACGTACAATGCTGATGTATCTGTAGGAAGGAAACTGAGAATGCTAGGAATTAAGGTGGCATGTTGATGAGATTTTAGCTGTTTTGAAGAAGAACAAACACCCTTGGGCTCCCAGAATTTTAGTACAGAAGTTTGAAAAACATCAAAGCAAAAAAAGTAAATACTGGTTTTGCAGCTATTGACACTCGAAATTTCATTTAACAAGATCGTATCAATTCAGCGTTACAAATATTGTTCTTTCATTAACAAGTTGAGTTTGCAGTGCCTAATGTGGGGGAGGGAAGGGACGTCCAGGTTGGTCACATCTAAATGTAAATTTTAATGCCATTTAAACTGAGACTCTGACACTAGTTACACATGTTCTTAGGGCTCATTCACTCAATGCTTTTACAGTGGGTAGTGGCATAAACCCACATTTGAGTACTGCGTGAAATCCTTTACCACTTCCTAAACTCCTTGGTGAACCCATGTTCTCTGCCTTCTGCCAGGAAATCAGCCATTGTGTGAATGCACTGCTGTGGGACAAGGGGAACATGGATTAAGGAACAAATGATGAGTTTTCAAAGGAGGAAGAGTGTTTGCGAATTAATGTTCTGTTTTTAGTCAGTGCCTACTGCTACTAGTACTAGTCCACGACAGAGACACCTAGGGACGACTTCAGTAAATAACATAATGATGGAGCATAAAGCATCTGAAGCAAACAAACTTCCAGTTTAAAAAATATCAAACTTATTAACTCCTTGTGGGTCTGATTTGCCACCCCACGTACCTCCATGTAATAGTTTACATTTGTGCAAAGTAAATGCAATTCTTATGATACTCACTTGAATGACTTGTTGCAAACACCACTGAAATTTATTATCATTTTAAATTTATACCCCACTCTGTCCCAAAGGCTCAGGGCAGGGAACAGCATACAATGAGATATAAGTAAATGTAAAAGCATTTAATTCTTTAAAAAAAAAACCTACAGATCCTATCCCTACTTGCCAAAAGTTTGACCAAATGAAATGGTAGTACATCTGGAAAACATGCATGGGGAAAACCCGATTCCCACTTCCCCACTTCTTCCCACCTGCTAAGCCCCTCTCAGAAAGGGGCTTTGGCCATCCCCAAATCCCTCCCTCCCCTTCCCAGAATGCAACCAATAGATTCAAATATAAAAACTCTTGAGGACACTACAAACTCCCACCCCAACAATAACAATTAAAATTATCAATAATTAAACACCCCCAAACCCATTATAAAACTACAAAAATCTCTCAAGGAGCCATGGGGACAAAGGACTGAAAAATATGGCCAGATCTTGTTGAGGTTCTTACATGACCCTTCAGACAAGATCACTGCCTGAAGTACAGGGAGGGGGGGAAGCCCCCCTACCTTTTTCGATGCCCCCCTTAGCTACTTGCTTAAGAAGGCTATGGGGGTGGGGAGGGGGCACGATTTCATTGAGGCCTGCCCCAACCTTTTTCCTTATAATTCGAGCCCTGGAAAGATGTCAGATTTTAACTGCCCTTGGCAAATTTCTCCTGCTTGCCATGAAAACCTACCAAATGTGACCTGATGCACAGTTTTCATCCTGTAGACTTCTCCCGAACCTCTGCTGCTGCTTCCTAGTGTTACCAAAGCAGTATCGAACTGACTTATGGAAGTCTTTCCATTTGCTGAAATGGGCTTTGAAACAAAGTGAGTGTGCATGACTGCACAGAGTGCAAAGCACTTGAAAATTAAGACAGTTTTTAAACAGACACAGCTGGGGTGGGTGGGTCAGTGTGCAATGCATGGAGCGCCAATGCATGTCCAGTGGAGGGGGGAGGAATTAAAAAAAAAAGGAAGGGCATGTGCTGGGTATGCGCCCCTACCCGCACACCACCCACTCCTGCCCCCATATGGAGCATCCCAGATTTCCCCCCAATGCTCAATGCCTGAGTGGGTGGTACGTGGGTCATGGGAGTGTGCCCACCCTCACCACCTTCAGACAGGTGCTCAGGTGGACCTGCATGGGCGCATCCCGTTTAAAAACAGCCTATGGCAGGGTTAATCATTTAGGTTTGTTGACCGCTCCTCAATGAAGAAAGCCTTTCCCCAGTTAAATACCCTATTTAGATGTTAATAAGTTTACTTAATGTCACTTGTCTGTTAATAAATGAATCCTTCCTCTGAAGAACATCTGTTGATTTCCATGCTTTGAGAAATGCAACATGCAAGCAGGAAGTATTCTAGCTAATTACACAGGTGTTAAAGGAATACAAAACATAAGCATATTGGAAAGAGGATTCAGCATTCAAGAGTAGTTATCCAGAATTTATCAACTCACTAGGAAATATATTTCATCCCATTTTTAAGGCACATAAAATATAGTGTATTTCAAAAGGCTCCATTAACACTGATACTGCCTTAAATTCAGTGGGCTAATGATTAGATTGATTCCCCCCTCCCCCATGTGTAGGGTGGCCAGATATGCAAATTTTAGAGGGCACTTATGAGAAATACAGGTTGTAGGACTGCACTGGCTCCAATGCAGCCCTGCAACCTGTATTCCCCATAAGTGTCCTCTAAAATTTACATATCTGACCATCCTACCCATGTGACTATTCCAGAATAAGTGATTTGATGATCATAGCCATGCTGCAAAGTAGTGGTCCCACTGACATCAATGGGACTTCTTATTTATTTAGATTTTCAGTCCTCTTCTCCCCTCCCCCGCCACACACACAATTTCTATAGGTTCAGGGCAGGTGACAACAAATAAAAAATACATATAAAACAAGATATTCAATTTTAAACCTCCCATAAGTACTCCCCACAAAACCCTATTCCCACTCATCAAATGTCAGGTCAAATAAAAAGGATTTTTATGTTGCCTCTGGAAATGCTCAAGCCCAGGCTTTGGTGAACCTCCAGGGGAAGGGAGTTCCAAAGACGTGGAGCAGCCATTGAGAGTGCCTTTGTGTGCACCCTTGACATACATACAAACTTTGGTGCATTGATGGTACTTGCAAAAGGATGCTTCCAGCTGACCCCCCGGGATCACAATGGAGCACAGGGGAGAAGGCAATCTTCTAAGCCAAGCCAATGACTTCCGTGGAGCCAGAATTTCACTCATAATGAGGTCCCCGTCTATTACTGTGCTATATATAGGGAACTCACCAGCTATTTGTAAAGGATTCTGAGTCTGAGAGTTCAGCTCTGGAACTTGTAACTTATCTGTAATTTCTCCTACAGAAAATTCAGGATCTGCTGTGAGGCTAAAATTCTGGAGGCATCCGGAGAATTTTCTTTGCACTAGTTTCTTTCACTTTACTATTTGGCCTCTGCACTTTAAATAACTTTTCACATATCAGAGGCCACCGTAGTGCTGTTTGTCATCCTCTACAGCTCTGGAATCAGTTTAGCGCAGGGTATGAAAGTTTGAGCCAAGGGACCAAGGAACATCCACTGTCATTGACATGGAGGTAAATTAAATCCCACCCATGCCACTTTGGGTGAAAACAGACACGACGCTAACCACCCTTTAACCACCCTTGGTGGTTTTACAGGGCTGCATAGGGCACCAATACAGCCCTGCAACATGCATAAATAACCACCAAGGGTGGTTAAAGGGTGGTTAGCGTCATGTCTGTTTTCACCCTTTGTTTCAGAGTAAGCTTCTCCTCCTTATCCTTATTACATCTACAATAAGTTTCCTCATCTTATCTTTTAAATGTTCTACATAAAACCAAACAGAAACCATGCACATATTTTTTAAAATTAGCTAGTCTTTAGATTTAATTTTTTTTTAAAGTTGTGCTATATGCAGATATTTTAAAGAGAGGTATGAGTCTTTTGATGAATAGGAAATGTGTTAGAAAACTGATTAATTATTTATCTATTGAAGCAGGAACCAGAAATATTAATATTTTATACCCCAACAATATGGATATTTATATATATATATATATATATATATATATATATATATATATATATATATATAAAACCATTTTGTAGTTGGTTGGTTAGTTGGTTAGAGCCTGGCTTCAAACAGTCTGCAGAAACAAGAGAATCCTCCTTTATCTCAAATATAATTAGCCATTTAAATGTCTTGGGTCAATTTATTAACACTTTATTCATTGGGGTGTAACTTTTATTAGGCTTTATTGCGATCAGAAATTATATCCTACACAAATACAATAGAGATTTAAATGTTCTGTAGAATGAGCTGATGCTCCCTGACTTTATTGCACAGTATTGTAATGAACCTTGACCAGCCTAAGATTTGATAAGTGTAAAATATTACGGCTTGCTGCTAATTTTGTTCCTTTTTAATGACTGATAATCCATGTCGATTTAGTGTGATAGTCACAATCCAATACTGTTTTTCCTGCTATAAACGTGATTGTAACAGGAACTATTAAATATGTCTGCATAATAAAATTAGTCAGGGAAGCTATGTATATTGTTTCCAGGTCTTTGGATTTTCATTATAGTAGTGGAACTTGTTAGACTGTAAAGTCTGATGGTTGCCAGCACAGACAAGCTCTTTGCTATTACGCTGCTGAGCAAAGGAGTAATGATGCTGCACTAAGAAGTCTATTCTTGTTGTTCTGGAAAATTTGACATATATAAATTTAAGGAGAAAGGAGTTTTTGAGGGCAGTGCACAGTTTTTAGGATTCTTATTTGTTTATTGACTTGTCTAACAAAGATATTAAAGCTTGAATACATAAGCTACTTACAGTGAATGCAAACAAGATGGGGGAAAGGGAGTATCTAGTGTGTTTTTTAACATGGCAACATGTATGCAAATGCCATTTGTCGACGCACCCCCAGAAGAAGACGAGGACACAGTTTATTGGATGGAACAGCCGCACTCTTTATCGGTTCAACTATACATCCAAAAAAGGGGAAAGGGTAGCCTTCCCCACTTCCCCCTTTTGAACTGGGGTCCTACTTATATTTAACTGTTTGCCAACTACAGGAGGTTCCAGTTCCCTACAGGCGATTGCCCTGGTCACCTGTCTAATGGCTCCAGACATTCTTGAGTTAAGCCCAAGTGGAATCCTCCTGTGACCGAACTTCCAAACATTAACTTATGCCCTGCCGCTATCCCCGGGTTTTCCTGGGCTAGGGCGGGTTGTTCGTGCCTACACCCCCTTTTTGAGGGTTGAAACAAGGGTGTGAACACTGTTACCCACTGCTTGGCACGTTGTCCGCCCAGCGGGTCCGGCCGTTTGCCTCTCGCCCTTGGGATGGCCATACAGCGGGCCGCAATGTGCAGCTATGCATGACCTTACACGTCTCTTAAGGAGATGTTTCTGTTCATCCTATGTTCTAATTGTCAACCTTTTTGTAACAATTATCCCTAGCTCAGCACACCGCCACTAGAACCGCCAGCTTTGCTTGGCTGGTTCACCACCATTTCTCTGCCTTCTTTCATTATCTCAGTTAACTTGGTTTTTAGGATGCCAAGAAAAAAACGTACATCCCGCATCTGACAGATGGACGCCGTCGGTCCGGTACAACTCGTCGTTCTCGTGTGCAATGTCATCATGCGCGATGATCTCCCCCCCCTTGATATCAGCCAGTTGCCAATTTTGCTGTTAGCTTGTTTCCTGGCCCAGCCTACTCTCCCCGGATGGTTAGCATTGGCCCAGACCTGTCTCTGCAACATTTCGGACCAAACTAACTTACTCCCTGGGAAGTGTTCCTGTACCAAATTGAGGTCTGCCTTTGCCTTCTTTGTCAACCACAGCCCTGTTGCCATAGGCAGGTTGTTTTCCCCTAAATGTATCACTATTATTCCCAGGAAAGGATGTTTATCTTTTGCCGTGGCAGTTGCTCCCACCACATTCTGCGCTTACCTAGTGTCAGGCCCTGGCCTCGAGGGCAGGGAAGGCAAGCCTCCAGAACTCCCAACCCCCCACCTACCTTAGCCCCCCCCCCTACTCCAGGTTCACTGAAGTGCTCTTCCGGTTCCCCTGCAGCAGCGCTGCTGCTGCTACCCAGAAGTGTGGGACGGACACACACTGACAGCACGCCCCAGACCTCAGCCACGCCCCCTGTAAATCCTGATGGGCCAGGAGGTGGGGCTTCTAAGGCGCCCACAGCTGCAGCATCACATACGCCCCACCTGACAGAACCATGTCGCTCCAAACGCCCCCCTCCCACCGGAGCATCTAAGCGAGTCACAACAGGGCTCACATTGCTGGTGAACAGTGCTCTGCCTGTGAGACCAGCCCCTTGCTATTGTACTTGTGTGGATTCCCTATTTTCCGTGATTTTGAGTGTGGGAGTGATTGGACCAGGTGAAAGGTGTGCGAGTGGTTACGTGTGACTGGAGAGATTCAGGTAAGCGAGCTTCCTTCTTTGTTTCACTGTGGTGCTTCCTTGAGTCCTCGTGTGTTAGCCCTCTCCCATCCTTGTTCCCTTCCCTGGGCTTCTCACTCCCTGGCCTGCCCACACTCCTTTCCCGCACCTTCCGCCCCTGCCCTTACCCCCTGGGTGGCTGCGAGAGAGGGAGCGGTTCAAGGCTTGTGCTGCCCCAGAGACCCAATGATGATCTAGGCTGGGAATCGTATGATCCAAAGCCCTATTAGATTCTGAGGGTAGTTTTCTAGGCACTGCCTTGTGACCATAAGCTCCCAGGTATTTGACCCCCTTTGTCTCCCCCTCCTTTGGCTCCCCTTCTTTCCTCCCGACCTGACTTCTGTGGCAAGAAGGCAAAATCATTCTGTCAGGAGTTGAGAAAGGGCATCGGCTATACCGTTGTTAATGCCAGGTACATGTTTAGCCATGAACAAGATGTTCAGTCTAAGACACCCGAGGACAAAAATCTGCACCAGCCTCATGACCCTTTCTGATTTAGATGACAATTTGTTGATAACATGAACACCTGCCATATTATCACCCCAAAACAGGACTCTTTTGTTGGCGAAATCTGCTTCCCACAAGGTCATGGCCACTACTATAGGGAAAAATACCAAAAATGTCAAATCACACGTTATTCCAGCCCCTTCCCAATCTGCCGGCCATGGAGCTGTGCACCATTTACCCCTAAAGTAAACTCCAAAACAGTACCCACCTGCTGCATTGGAGTGTATCTGCAGCTCAGATTCCAGGAGAAGCCACTGCTGCCAAAAACTAACCCCATTGTAGCCTTGTAAAAAGACGTCCCATTTAGCCAAATCCTCCCGCATCTCCTTCGTCACCCTGATGTGTAGGGATGTGCGAACATGACAGTTCGGTGTTTGGCCCAAACTCGTCCAGTTCGAATGCCCGAACCGAATACCTGAACCAAACGCCCGAACCCCAGAACAGTTCAGTATTGTTCAGATGAGTTCGGGCAGGAAAAAAGGGGTAAACAAGCCCAGGGAGGATGGAGGGCAACTGAGGAGCAGATTTCCTGGAACCAGGGATGGAGAGGCTTGGAATAGCAGCCTGCCTGACCAATCACAATCCCTCTTTTCCACAGACCACTGGCTTCATGATTGGCATGGGGCTAGGCTGCATGGATCCAATGGGGCAGTTTGCTTTCCTAACAATCCATTCCCATCCTCCTCCTATTTCACCCATTCCCACACATTTACCTCCCTAACTTCATTTATTTACCTTAGATTAGATAGATTTAGGAGTTATTTTTATTTTTTCAGTTTCCAGCATGATCACAGGACCAAACGATATCGATACCGATACCGAAAATAAAATCTTTGAAATTGGTATCAGTATCGATATTGACAATAATGAAAACAACATTGCACAGTCTTTGCCAGCCTATCTGAGTGCCCTGCCAGGTTGCAAAGCTCAAAGCTCAGTCTGACTGCCTCAGTTTGCCTGCCTTCTGCACATGCCATGCTGCCTGTCTGTCCACCCTGTGGGCAAAGCT
>QEPC01001906.1:434540-452888 GCA_003113815.1 Sphenodon punctatus | reverse complement strand
TGGAAGGCGATTGGTAGGAAGCAATGTAGTAATCATCTGCCCTCTGATATCTGCCCAGTCAAACTCCCATTCAAAACTATGTAAAATTGGGAAAGTGTGCAAGTAAAATGTATTACAGCAGGGCTTCCCAAACTTTTTACCCCAACAGACCATGGTCAGTCCTCAAACATTTTGTGGGCCACCATGCCCCTGCCAGAGATGGTTGAAGGCCTACATATGCTGATTGCAGGCTGACTGTTGCTGCACAGGGTGGGATGACATTAGTTCTCACTAGTGCTTCAGTCAGTCCAAATAATGTGCCTGTGAGACTGTCCCATAATTAGGGCTACGATTTTGGCACAGGCATTTTTATTGAAAGTCACAGACAGGACATGGGAAATAATTAATAAATCACAGAAATGTACATACGCAGCCCCCAAACCAGCGGCAGTGCTTACCAGCAGTGGTGTTGAAACTGACAGTGATGTTGTAGAGGATGGGAGAGCTGCCCCCTTCAACTTAGTGTCCTAGGTAGCCTTGCCAGTAAGCTCTGCACTGAATTGGGGGTGGGAGAAGTACCCCCCTAGGTTGCTCCATCCCCAATCCCGCTTTCACTTTCATCTTTCCTGTCCCTGATCCAGTTGTGTGCATCTCTTAAAATCACAGAATCTGTGACCTCTGTGCTAAAATCGTAGCCTTACCCATAATCAGTCAGATCCATGAGTGCTCTGACTTCTTTCTTTTCATTTGGTAGGGTCGATCCCATGCTCCGCAGAGCACTGCACGGAGGATGCGTGGTGCGCAAGCACAGATGCACGCACAAACCACGCACCCCCCCAGCACAGGGCCTATGATACCCATGCAAACCACGCAGTTGCACATGTGGGGCATGGGATTGGCCCCAATGTCTTTCCTTTAGAAAGAAAGAGTTATAATCATTCTGCTGCACAATGAGAAAACTTGTTTGGACAAACTTAGGGTATGCTTGGAAATAATGTGCTGACCACAACTTTTGGAAGCTGGACTTCAGTTTGGTTGGAATTTCCAGAATGATTTCCCTGTGTGTAGTCCTAGCAATCCTTTGGTGGAAAGTCAAGGAGATTTCTCTAGAAAACTTTGACCACTCTGTGTTGATTGCTGTCTCAATATTGATTTCTGTAGAAGCAGAAAGCTTAGTAGATTAACAATCCCACTATGTTGTACCAGCTGTTCCATGCTAGTTGATAACTGGAACAAAGTGGAAACGTTCAGCTTTGATATTCTGCTGGAGTAGAACAGGAAATCACTTCTAGAAAAAAATCACTATTATTGCTGAACATACTTTATTATTTTTCCACACAGATCCACGAGGCCATGCTAGGTAATTCACGACTGATCCATGGATCCAACCACAACTACAGCAAAGCAGACCTGTGACCACATAAGCAAACTTTGTATGGAGGGCAAGAGATGGCTGTAATACAGTTGGTTCCCCTGCCCCCTCTGCTCCAGAGGTGTACACAGAAGTGACAGGGACCTTATTCTCCTCTCTCTTATGCAGCCCCAATGAATATGTCCTAGATTAAAGCATCTCTGTAAGGGGCATGATGGTCCTCAAGAAACATTGTGGGTTGACAGTGATCCATTGGTCCAAAGAACTGAACAGCTATTTTGACCATGGTTCCTTAACTTTCTCCTCCAAAACAAGTTCAAAATTGTTATTTCCAGCTGAAGAGAAGCAAAAGAACTCACAACCATCTCTATTTGCAAGGTATTTTGCACCCATGTAAAGTTGTTGTTGCTTTATTTAATTTCAAAATGGAGCAGAAAAGCAAACCGATGGTTCTGTGTAGCAATCATGGCTTTCTCCTAATGGTTGTAGCCGCCTTGCATTTGGGTGGTGCCATGCAAGAATTTGTTGAGCTGTGATTACTTCCAATTTGTGCTGAAGGGGATGTTTAAATATAATAACGCAACCTCTGAATTATTCATTCCAGCTATATTTGAACTATACTAGGGAGCACGAGAATCTTCTTCCCGGTATCCATGCAACTCCCATTAATGCTTTTGAATGCTGTTAGTGTGTGTGTGTATGAGTAAGGAGGATGGGGGAAGCACGTTCTCCATATCAAAGTCAGAGAGAAGCTATTTCTGTAGGAAGGATTTGCTGTACACTATTCCCATGTTAACTACAGAACTATAGAGTTGGAAGGGAACTCAACAGGTCATCTAGTTCAACTCCCTGCCGTGAGGCAGGATACCCTTTACCTAAAGCATCCCTAACAGATGCTTGACCAGTCTTTCCTTAAAAACCTCCAGGGAAGGAGATGCCACAACCTCTCTAAGAAGCCTATTCCACTGTTGATCTCTTCTAACCATTAGGAAGTTCTTCTGAATATTTAGCCTAAACCTACCTTTCAAGCAACCACTGTGAAGTCCCCCCCCCCCCAGTTTAGCCCCTGAAATCCAACACACAGGTGGTGGTAACCTCCCACCCCTCACCCCCACGCCCCTTCCAGTAACCCGCTCACAGCCATGATGCACAGGCATGGTAACCATGGAATCTAGAAGCCACCCCAGCTGTTAAGCCCCTACCCATGATCCTGGGAGGCGCTCCAGACCCTGCTATCCCTGCCATCCACAGAGGCCCAGACCCGGCTGTACATCTGCCAGCCCTCAGCCAGACAAAGAAACCCTCAGACCTCACCCACAGAATGCAGATTGCAGTGAGCAAATCCCAGACCATTTATTGAGCACCAAGAATGAAAAGTGAAAGCAAAAGGGAAAAACAACTGTGACAGACAAAGTCTAAGCACCCAGTCCAGGCAGATTGGGAGCGCCAGTTGCTGCATCCTCATCTGATAGCAGAGTCTAAGGCCCATGGGCAGCAAGCATCACACAGTTCATGTGGGGCCAAGCCTGTTGCAAGGTGAGGAACATTTCCCTCTCCGCACACATCCCCCATTCAAACATGTGACCCCTGCAACCCTTCCTCAACTGTACCTGTAGTAATGGAGTTGGGGCCCAACAGATCCCTGCTCCCCAGGGTGCCCTGCGCTTCTGGGACTGCCCTACACCTCAGTCAGGGCAACGATTTTGCCATTGGAGGGTGCAGCCTGCCAGGATGCCAAGCCACTCGGTTCCCCAAAGAGATCAAGCACCAGCATCCAATCCAGGCACTGTCAAAGGCCCCATGTGTAACTGTGTGCTGCCATCCAAGCCCCGATGAAAACAAGTGGCAGAGAAGGGCCGGCATCCATCAGCAACAAGAGCTCTGCCTCCAGGAGGGTGCACATCTCCAGTAGCGCTAGTAATTGTAGGCATCCCACTCCCTCATCACCTCTGGTGGTTCCATATGTGTGCACCCCAGAACCTGGGGGCTGAGCAGAGTTGTACAGTGTTACTGTTTACACTCCATGGGGGAGACAAGGAACCCCATACTGTGCATGTGCAACACTATAAGCACAAAGGCTGAATTGCTGGAAGGGTCCAACAGTTCCTCTGTAAGTCTGGCCTCACCTAAATGTCAGCAAAGGCCAGGGTATCCATGGCCCCCCTTCTCTGGGCCCTGAGTGGCCCAGGGCAGTAGCAGCAGCCACGCATGAACAGAGGCCATTACAGTGTTCCCCCTGCACACAACACGATACAAAAGCTTCAAGAAGCGGTCTTTGGCAATAGAGCTGCATGCTGCTTATAAGCAACAGAAATTGTTATTTTCAAAAGATTATTTATTTATTTATTTTATTTAAAAAATTCTATCCCACCTCCTCCTGCCTCTGGCAGCTCAGGGCTGCTTACAATAAAACAATAAAACATAAACTAACAATAAATAACAATATAAAATCAGTATCAAACAAGGTCTCTGAATCCAAAACAATATCCCCAGCCCAACCCATCTCCCACTACCCATCTCCCCCACCAAAAGTCCAGCAAAACAAGCAGGTCTTACAATGGCGCCTAAAGGAGGGAACATCTGGGGAGAAGCAAAGCTCAACTGAGAGGGAGTTCCACAGCTGTGGTGCTACCACCAAGAATGCCCTTCCAACGTCGCCCACCACTGCACACAGGGGACTTCAAGAAGGGCTCTCCCGGCCAACTTCAGAGTCGATCCAGAACCCAGGGGGTGAGACGATCCCGCAGATAGGGGCCCAGGCCGTTCAGGACATAGCATGGCTACTGGCAGCCAATGGACAACTCTGCTCCCACCCAATATACCCCAGACAGTGACCTTTACACTGATTTGGAGATGGCACACCTAGCCATGTTGATACAGTGAAGCTGGTTCTCCCCCCTCCCCACCCCAAGACAGATATGCCCTGTTTACCAGCTGCAACCACCTGCAGGTTGTTTGTATGGCATGCGTGAGACAAGTGCAGGTGACCAAGTGCCAAACAGAAAGACTCAGCCTTGCAAGGAGGTTTCTAACCAATAGCTGTGTGCACCAGGTCACATGATGGCAGAAACCCCACAGCAATCACTAGGTGGTCATGTGTGCCATGCAGCAATTCCCAGTCATGTACCTGGCCAGCTGTGGAAGAAATTCAAAACAAAGTGCAGGGCTGTCATCAGGACCCACAGATGCTAGCAACTCAGCCATGGAGTCCCAGCCCTTACAGCGTCTCCTAACCATCACCGAGGCGAGTCATCCAGAGCTCCAAACAGTCTCCTGTGCCTGGTTCGATGACATCTCTACCTACAGTGGTCTGCTCCTCTGATGCCTTAATAGGGAAGAGGTCCATGGCACAGCATGGAGGGGGTGCAGGGCACATTGCCTGATACAGGCCTGGCATAAGCACCAATGCACCATGGAGGTGAGAATGGTTATCTTGCATGGGGACCTGATGCATGCTACAAGATACCTGGCAGGAGACACAGCAGCACTCACCCATGCTGTGTGAATTATGGTACTCTTCAAGAGGATGGTTTGGGTGGGGAAACAGAGCAATGAATGGTGAGAGAACATGCTGACCTCTTGGGGGGATGCTGAGTGGGTCACAAACTTTTGGATGCCATGGCACTTCATCTTCTGAATTGCAGATATCCTCAGGCTACAGCTCGAGAGGGAGAGCACTGTGATGCGGGAGCCCATCCCTGCAGAGAAGTGTTTGGCCACTACAGTATGGAAGATGGCAAGCCCAGATGCTGGACATTCAGTTGCACAGCAGTACAGAATTGGCACCTCCATGGTGGATAGGGTACCATCCTTGTTGAGGTGTCCACTGCCATCGTGAAGGTGATTCTGGAACAGGTGGTGTGGCTGGTTGACACAGAAGCACGAAGGCTTCCCCAACTGCCTTGGGGCCGTCAGTGGGACCCATATTCCCATCATCTTCCCTTCACAAGACAGCGATTATTACCTCAACAGGTAAGGATACTACTCAGTGGTGCTGCAGGTGGTAATAGACCAACGTGCCCAGTTCCTTGATGTGCTCACCAGCTGGTCTGAGTGGAATCAAGATGCCCACATCTTCCAGCAGTCCCCCCCCCCACCCCGTTTGCATGCATGGACACTGGGGACTTCAAACCGAATACCATCACCATCATCAAGGGGGTGCCCATAAAGCCCAGAAACCTGGGGGACCCTGCCTATCCCCAAACAGTGTGGCTAATGAAGGACTACAGCATGGACCATATCCCAGAGCAATGCTACTTCAATAGACAGCTGAGTTACACCTGCTGTGTGGTTGAGAGGGTGTTAAGGCTCCTAAAGCAATGCTGGCAATCACTTGGGGGCTGGATTGATTTCCAGTTGGACACTGCACCGCTGCTGACCACTGCCACTTGTGTGCTTCACAATATCTGCAAGACGGATGGAGTGGCCTTGAACAACCCACAACCCCTATCTCAGAGGAGCTGGTGCCCCAGTCCCAGGAGAAGCTGGACAGGGTGAAGTGGTGCATAGTGGGGGAAATTAGAGATGCCATTACTCAAGCTGCTGAATCGCAATAAAGAACCATCCCGATGTGTCCATGTGTCTCACTCTGAGTCCTCTAGACCGTCATCCCACTGGGACAACACATCTCCCCTCCCATGGCCTGATGTGTCCATGTGTCTCACTCTGAGCCCTCTAGACCGTCATCCCACCAGGACAACATATCTCCCCTCCCATGGCCCCTAAACTACAGTTCCTGCTATTCCCTGTCCATTTAATTCTCATCCCATTTCACTTCCCCAGGCCCCTGAGCAGCGTATTACCTTGGAATATCTCCATGGCTCCGCATGCACCCAAACCTCCTGCCTTTCCCGAAATGAGCATGGGAACCATTCTATGAACAGGTAAGGATTCATTCAGGGGCTGAACAGAAAGAATAGGCAGTCCCCATGGGGGTTTAAAAAGAAAACCAAATGTGTGCCTGGTACCAGTGTGGGCACCAGATGCCCTCACGTCCTCTTCCACCCCTTTTCTTTCCCTCCCTTTCCCCCCCCTGCTGGAAACCAGCTAGCCTCTCTTTGGCAGAGGTCCTGGGGTGGGGGCCTTCTCCCCATCATCTTTTTTCTCCCCCTGTGGTGGTGCAGGTGCTTTCACTTGTGGAGAAGGTGGGGCACTGGCCCTGCTCATGGGAATAGAGTAAGCATGGACCAGGGCAGGATGAGCTNCTCTCTCTCTCTCTCTCTCTCTCTCTCTCTCAATATCTCTCTCCTTCTCACAATAGCTATAATGCACACACAATCGCCAGGGGCCGGTCTCACAGGCAGAGCACTGTTCACCAGCAAGGTGAGCCTGTCTCTGTCTGCCTTATAAGCCCTACGAGGGAAGGGGGGCGGAGGGTTCAGGGGCTTCAGCTGTGTGGGCGGGCGCCGCCTTGGTCTCGGCGTTCTTCATGGTTGTAGGGGGCGGGCTAGCCCCCGTTGAGCGTGCGGGGGCTCGGCTCCTCCCGCACTTCCGGGTCTCGCTGCTGTCATTGCGGGCGTAGGCCCCGCTGGAGGCTCAGGTACTTGGGGCGCCGGGGGGGGTCCCGCTATCTGGGGTTCCGGGGTCGGCCCTGCGGCTTGCCCTGGGGGCCCTGGAGGGCGAGGCCTGACACCATGGCCCTGAGTTCTGCACTGGTCTGCTGCAGGGCATACCTATACTTCCAGGCCATGCCTTGGATGGCATCACAGATCTCGTCCACCCACTACATGTTCTCTGTCAGCAGCTTCTCTGGCCATCTCATCCCTGCGCCTGTGACTCCATGGCTAGAGGTCCCAGTTCCTCTGGCACTAGCTGAAGATGGTTGGAAAACCTGAGCCTGTGGCAGTTGCAGACCTGTAGCACAGCAACAGAAAGAGTTGTTAGCTCAGGCCACCCCATTCCTGCAGCAAGGCAATGGGGAGAGCTGTTAGTTCAAGCTGTCACACTCCTGACTTCCTGTCCCATTGTTTCACTCCAGCCCGACTTGGAAATGCCTTGGTACCTGCTGTCGCCCTGCCCTCCACCCCCGCCTATGTGGCCCTGGGCCCGCACAACCCCCTGCCCCCACTTGGTGCCTTCCCACCTGATTGCCCTGCTTACTAGGGATGGGTGAACGCAGTTCGGAAGTTCGGAGTTCGGAGTGAACTCGGCCTGTTCGGTCAACCAAACTGAACTTCTGAACCAAACTCGAATTTCAAACTGAACCAAACCGAATTTCCGGACTCCGTTCTGTTCGCCCATCCCTAGTGGCAACACACACCAAAAAACTTGGTTTTGAATGGCCAAACTTGGTTCAGAAGTTTGGAATTTGACCGAACTTGGACTGTTCGGTCGACCGAACCGAACTTCCGAACCGAACTCGAATTTCAAACTGAACCGAACCGAATTTCCAAACTCGAATTTCCAACCAAACCGAACCGAATTTCCAAACTCCGTTCTGTTCGCCCATCCCTACTGCGTACCGCTTCTGCCTGGTGCTGCTGTGTCCTGGGGTTGCTGGTCATGTTGGTCTCCCTCGCTCTCCCTTCCACTTGTGAACAAAGCATGGGGCAACATTCAGAACATTGGATAGCAGTGCTTGGGGGCTTCTCTCCTTTGACTGTAAGACTGCAGCACCCCCAGCCCTGGTGCATTGACTCACATTTCCTCCACCTCCTTGATAAGGGTGGCGTCCACCCCCTCGTTTCCTTCCACTTGTATCCCTGGTGGCTCCTGAACCTGGGCCTGGTTCTCCGGGTTGAGGGGGAGGGGGTGCAGGTGAAGGGTCATGGTCTCCTCTTCTTCCATGAATGTCAGCTCCAGGGCTGGGATAGGCACAACGTAGTACTCCAAGGTGGGTGCGCTGTCCTGGGGTGAGGTGGGCAGTAGTGAGTGCAGATGGGTCTGGCACGAGCAGTGGAGGAGGGTTATCCACCCACTGCCTCCCCCTGGCATAGGCACTTTCACAGACATGGGAGGCCATTATCGCCCCGTCCATGCACAGGAACTGGTTCAGGTCTAAATATGGTGGAGTTTGCCCTTCAGGGCCAGACCTTCAGTTATTCTCTGTGTACTCTTTGTACCCATGCCTCTCAGGTCCTTTGCCCACATTGGGTTATGTCCCTAGTGTACCCCAGTTCTGCCATCGGCTCAGACATATGCTGGAATATGGACTCATTCCTACAGCATCTCACAAACTACAGCTTTACGTTTTGATCCCCCCACAGGGCGATGTACGCCCTGGTCTTCTCAGACAAGGGCATGCTCCTCTGACAGGTATGGGGCAGTCTCAGTCTGCTACACGTGGGGCTTGGGTCCGCAATGTTGAGGTGCTGGTGACAGTGCTGGTGCTTGCCTGTGAAGATAATAGAGGTCACACTCTCCCTTAGTAATCTATCATTGCCTGACTTCTCCATGGACCCTTCCGTCCTTCGCCAATCTGGTGGGTGGGGCCTACCATGCTGAACTGGTCACCATACTCCATGACCTGTGACCACTGTGGCTCTGTTTTTTCTTCCTGTTGTTTGTGGGGGTTCTGAGCTCATGTGTGTGTTTTGAATGTTTTCTGCTATTACTGCCCAACTTAGGCTTGTATTTTTTGCACGTATTCTTTACGCGGGTGAGGTGAGCCATAATGGATGTGATCGTTTGTCGAAATACTCTAGGCTTTTGGTCTGCAGGTAGGGCTACCATACCTCCCCTTTAAAAGGGGATGCTTATGAAAAATACATGTTGCAGGGCTACACAGGTTCCAGTCTCCAGTGCAATCCTGCAATATGTATTTTGCATAAGCATCCCCTTTTAAAGGGAAGGTATGGGAGCCCTATTCACGGATCTTTCTAGTGTCGGCAGACCTGGCCATGCCCAACTGCTGTGTGCACCCCAACACATGGGAGGCAGCCCTGTGGGTGGCCGTTGCCCTGGTTTTGCTCAGATTTGCCTGCACAATGGACTTTGCATTTCCCAGGTTGTCGCTATGTGAAGCAGCCCCGGGACAAGCATCTAGTAGCTGCGCGATAGACGAGCAGGTGGATCTGGGGTTATTGTGGGCTGATGTGGGACAATGTCTCGTTTGTTAACACCCCATGTTCCCTACCCCCACCCCCAAAGCTCATCTCTAGGCTAAACTGGCCCAGTGCCATCAGTCTTGATAATCTTTGTTGCTTTCCTCTAAATCCTTTCAAGTTTGTCAGCATCTTTCTTGAAATGAAGAGCTCAAAACTGAACCCAGTACTCCAAGTAAGATCGAATGAGAAAGCATGAAATTCTGGTGAGAGCTGAAGACCTGAATAAGTATTGTCAGGAGTTAAAAGACTTCTACTCAATTGGCTGGCCCCACTGGACTGCATAGGACCCATGTCTCCAACAACTCAACTCACTACCACTGGCCCACACAACCCTCTTTATTACATGAGTTCTGCAGGGGAACACTGTGACTTAGTGATCTGTGGAGTTGTTTGTTTCATACGATCAGTCTGTGGTAACATTCCGTAAAAGCTTCAGGGAGAAATTAACGGCACCAACTGGACTCAGCTACGACTGTGCCCCATTTAGCACCCTAGTGGAGCTTCTGTTGGACTGGGTTCAGTGAGGAAGACTGTGCCGAACAGGCAGTTATTTTCCTTCTCTGGAAGGGAGTGGGCCATACGGACTTTCCCACTCCCTCCCCCAGTCTCCCCCCGGGGGGGGGGGGGGCGTGTAGTTAGCATGGAGTGAGAGGGCTCAGTTGGACTCTGCAGGTAGCCTAGGAAATTTTCACAGGGAGAGCAGCCAACATTTTGCTCCCACCCACTCTGAACATTTTCTAGCATAGTTCAGGCTGCTTGCAAAGTGCCCCACCAAGAAGGAAGTTTTCAGAGTGGGAGGGGTGGAGTGCTGGCCCTGCCAACTCTTAAAACTTTCTGTCTGGCAGGGTTGCTGCCACTCGAGAGCATGTCACTGGGAGCCAGGCCAGCACCACCACCTTTGAGAGGGTGAGGACAGCCAGGAGTCCCCTTGGATGGGCTACCACTTAGGGAGGCCAATAACTGGGACATGGGCTCAGGCCCACCACAGCCTTGGAGTGTCATCTCACAAAATGTACTGGCATGTATTTTGATATATTTTAATATGTGCTTGGCAAACCTCTGATTCAAAATGTGAAGAAATCTGTTTGGCAAAGCCATCCTGTATAAAACACGGGGTAAGCGAGAGACTTGTTTTTGAAACCCTGAACACATTCACACATACATTAAAATGCTGCTTTTCCTAAATGCAGTCAATTTCAAAATGCACTTAAATAAACCCATGCACTACATGACACTGACTAGGCTAGTCAGTGTCATGTCAGTTATGCAGCTCCCCGCTTCCCCGGATCTCAGGTCCCGGAGAGGGGAGAGGAGCAGAGTCGGGAAGCGGGGAACTGTGTAACTGACATGACACTGACTAGGAGCACCGACATTCTGACAAGAGGATTTATGCAGGTCATTTCAAATGCACGCTTGTAAAGGTAGCTTTTGGCTGCCCCTCAATGCACTGGAAAAACAAAAGGAAGAAATGCTAAATAAGCACATGGAGTCTTTCCCACATCGTTCTAATATGCGGGGGAAAGAAAAAAGCGCTGATTTAACCTGTGTGTGAATGCAGTCCCTGTGTTTGAAAGCCAGCAGTTTTCTTATCCAGTTTTCTCTTTGGTTGTAATCCACTTTACCTTTGTATCTGTGTGTGCACCTGTGTGTGTGTTAGTGGCTTAACCTGAAACTCAAATAGTAAATAAAGCATTGTGAGAGAAGTTAGCTAGTGTGTATTTTAAACATACCAGCTTCTATCAGGAGAATTTGTGTGTGTCTTCCATTGAATTCTAGGCTTAAGATATTAATCAGTTTTAGTGTTTTCAGTTTCTGGCAAAAGTGTCTATTCTGGAATTTTTAATCTTGACTGGTTAGTCAGTGGGTAGACACTTATTAATTTCAAAAAGCGCTGGAACATACAGAAATGTAGGATAAATATGACTGCCCTGGAAGGGAGAAATTTAGAGAGCTTTTGGATTCCTGAAGCCTCCTCAGCCAGGCAGATGCGGGCTCAAAGAACTGGTAAATATGACACTGAGTCAGATAGATAGATAGATAGATAGATAGAAAACAGCTTTTTCTTTAAGCTTTTGACTTAGATAATGTATTATGTTCTTTGAATGTCTTTTTATCATATTGTTCATATTTGTAACTGAATGAGTTTCCTTTTTTGTATTATCTGAAACCTTATTTGAATTTAAGTAAATCTATATGTTTTTTATACATTCTTTTTGTCTTGAGTCCTCCTTTAAAAAATACTGTAATTACATATACGTACTAAGGAGGGTCTACTCTTACCCACATAGTAAGTGTGATTTCAGTTTAACCCTAAAATTGGTAACTAGTACCCTATATTCAGGTCAGATTATGTCTGGTTTGAACCACTAAGTACTTTTTCCATTGGGGAAACTGAGGCATCCGCTACATCTATAAGGGGTAGAAATGGATGTGTCTGGAAGCCCCTTTATCCCACTTGCTTTCTGACACGGCCTCACCCCTGCAGTTTGTCATGCTGCCATGATGCTGCTCTCTAAGGTGTGGGGTTATGTCATAAAGCTGTGTGACAGCCCCTTTGCCTTACCCCTGCTGATGTGGCCCCGCCCTCGCCATGTGAGAGTTCAGAGGAAGATGGTAATCCTAGTAGAGCATGTAGGCCTAGGTGGCATCATAGGTTGAATTCCTGAGCTGCCCCCATAAGCTCCTTCTGGTACCAAATTGCAATATTGGATGCAGGGAAGTTGCCTCCCTCTGCGAAATGATGGAGAGGGCCCCCACCTAACATAGGCATGGGCCAAAATGGCCACCGCACGTGTGCAGACTGACTTTCCTTCCACCATTTTGGAAAAGGGTGTGCATGCACAGAAGTGGGGGTAATGGTGGAGTAACAAGAAATGAAGTACTCAGCCTAACCTGGGCAGCAAGGCTGGAATGGGCCTTGAAGCAGAAGATGGCATGAGACCACCTTCTTTATGGCAGGGAAAGTAGTTACACCAGGGGGCAGAGCACACCCCACCCCACCTGACTCATAGACCCCAGTAAAGCTGCACTGCCTGTCCCTATTATTTATTTATTTATTTGCTTTTTTATCCTGCCCTTCCCATTAAGGGTATTTTCAGATGTTACATGGTCAATGTCAACCACAGTCAATTCCCTATGGTGGTTTGGACCACGTAACGTCTGTTGGGGGGAACAGATGTTCCCCCCCGAGATGTTACCATGCCGGGGAATCACATTCACCATGCGAGTGGCTGAAGCGGCGGGACCGGAGTCCGTCGCGTGGTGAAGACGATTCCCCGCCGTGGTGACCCCCGCCGTCACATCTGGACGGCAGCCACGGCCCGGAATCCACGCATGGATTCCGGCTCATGGCCATAGCGGGTGAGCGCTGTGGCAGCATTGGCCGCGGCGGCCGCCCGTCTCCCCAGAGGGCGGGCAGCGGGGAGCGTGGAGGGGGGCGGGGCCGTGCGGCCGCATGTTGCACCGTGCGGCCCCGCCCTCTCCCCAATTCCCCGCCGGGATCCCCCGGCACGTCTGTTAGGGCATTACGGGTCATCCCGGCAGGGGATGAATTCATTGATTTTGTGACAGGGCCAATTGGCCCCGTCACGTCTGAAAACACCCTAAGACTCAGGGTGGTTCATAATACAGCTATAGCCTTTGCTCCACACACAAGGGGAAAGCTCGGTTTGCAGGGTGGGGGTGTCTGGTTGGATGCTGGCAGCACTCCTTGCTTTAGCCTTTTCTTAATTGAAGCACTTCTTTAGCCTCCTCTAATCCTTTGAGGATACTCTCACTCCAATCTCTTTCTCCCCCCAGCAACCATAAATGTCACACTGCACTCATGGATGGTATAAACCAAGGCCGCAACTCACAGACAGTTTGCTCCAGCATAGTCCTGCTCCAGATGAAGCATTTTATTAATTGTGGCCTACGTTATGGGCTTAAGTTCTGTTCTCCCTTTGTGAAACCGAGGCACCCGGTCTCTGTTTCTCTCTCCTCTTTTGCTCTGACTCGGACAGCATACTAATGTCCCAGGCCCTCCTCCCAAATAAACACAGCAGAGCTACAAAGCAATCCTGTGCAAAAACCCAAGCCATGCAATGAGCTTCAGAAAGAGCAAGCTCCACAGATGTGCTGACTGAAGTTTAAGAGGCAGCTTAACAGATGTACAAAGCTGCAGATCAGAGGGGGGATATAAAACAGTTAAACTTGCTTAAAGGCACAATGTGTCACAATCTAACGATTACATGCATCCTAAGCCTGACAGAAGAGGGAACATAAACTCCACTATGTGCTCTTGGCTGTAGTCATGCCAGGAAGATTATAAAAATGCCATGCTGAGATATGTTGCCCTCCTGCCTGAAAGGCTGCCATTAAGCTGCTTATTTACTGCACCTATTCAAGCAGCAGTGCCGTTCAGAGTGCTACCTGTCTTCTTGCTGGATAAATTAGTTGTGGGTATCACAGGATTATTGCTGTCTATTGTTCTGTCTGCCGAAGGTGGGGAGAGATGAAAGCCAGTGATCTGACCTTGTAATGTTTTGTGTAAAATGTGAGATGCTTTTTCTTCATAGTTAGTGTCAAAAAGGACTGATGGTTGCTTAGTTTGAGGCCAAATTAAAAAGGGCAACGTACTAATGAAGGCAAAAAAAAATTTGTGTTGTATATCAAAACCTGGAAGATATAAAAGAGAAAAGAAAAGCATATGGCACTAGAGGTTTGCACTCTTTCTTCTGCTTTGTAAATCAGCCCTGTAATTTGAACAGTCAGCTTCAAGTGCCTGCGTGGAAGAGGCTTTGCCGCGGCTTCGACTCAAAATATTTTTTAATATAAATTTGTTTTGCCCCTAATATTTTTGAAATATGGAGCTGTGAACTGCAAATTAGCGATAACAGAAATTGACAAGTATGGCATTAAAAAATAAACCATGCAGCCCTACAGGCTTAATTATGAAGGGAGCAGGGAGAGAGACGCAAAAATCCTGTTTCAAAATTTTACCTCATACAATATAAATAAAAGATTATATCTTCCACTGGTAGCCTATAGATCAAAAGGATGATGAAAAAAAGAAAAGAAAAGAAAAGAAATCCTACTACGCTGTTATTTATAATTATTTATTTGCTTTTAGTATAGATCAAGATATATAGATATAAACTATGCAAACTATACATTTCTGACACGGATGTACATATACACACATGTAGACCTAGAGATATTCATGTATGTATATAAGTGATCTGTGTGCATGAGTAAACACGTTTGTGAGCATCTATATTGACATATTATCCATTCAGAATGTGTAGATTTCCATTATGGAAAAATATGTGTATCAGAATTAATCTCTTTAAAAAAACAGTCCAAAGGAAAACGGGGCCAAATAACAATTGTGTGCAGAGGCAAAATAGTATTTGTTTACCAGCATTTTCATGAACAAAAATAGTTTGGGATGATGTAAAGCATTTGTATAATATCCTCCTAGTCCTAGTTAACAGAACGATGTCTGGTATCATTGTTTTATTGCCACTCTGTTGTCTTCAATGTAGCACTGACTCCAAGTTTATGCAATTTAAAATGGTGCATTGCTTTTAAAAATGAACAAATGCTTGTTTATTTGTATTACTTTGACAGTAGGCAAGGCTGATCTTTTCTTAATTGCCCTGTTTTAAAATCTTCTATTTTTAAATTTAGAATACGCCACCTTGAGACATTCATTTTTCACTGACTCTGGGTTTTAGGAGCCCATGCCGTTCTATGTGGCATGGTAGCACACAAACATACTGGTAAGTGCTGGCTTTTTTAAAGGGTACCTGCTACATTAGTTTTTCCATCCATTTAATCTTAATGGGATTATTCAGAGCTAGGGTTTTAAACATTCTGAATTACCTCATATATAATATTATATATCTCCTAACTTGACTGCTGGCAAAGAGAGAGGGAGGGAAGAGCCTGAAAGAAAGGCACAGCTCAGTCTTTCCTGGGGCCACTTATTTGATCTTTAGAACGCTGGTATAAATACTGCTACAGCGATAATCAATATTCCGCCAATAAAACACTATCTCTTTAAAAGAAGACAGCCTGTCATGGGAAATCAGGAGGCTAAAAGAAGGCATAAGAAATACTAGCTCCATTTAACAAGGGCCTCACTAAAAATAAATGCCGGTATTTTTCCTTTTCCATCTCGGAGTCTTTTGGTGCCCTCAATAAGAGCGTCGTCAAAAAAGTGCCAGTGTATAATATAAATGAGTGCTCTGCTGAAGTGATTCAGCTCCCTTACTTGCTCAGTACTTATTAAGAGCTGTCTCTGAAAATGCTTAACTTGAGGGAGAAGCCACAATAACATCAGTATAATTGTTAGCATGTAATGATAGTCTAGCAATACGGTGGTGTTTGGTTAGACTCAAATGCAAGAGACGAAGACAAAATAGCCTATATCAGTCTGTACGTTTGACCTCTTACATGCCTGAGGAATGGCCCTGTGTGGCCCAAAGGTTTGCACACTCTGGCCAACAGAAGTTGATCCAGAAAAAGATATCTGAACAACTTTATCTCCCTGAAAAAATGGGCATTACCCAGCCCTCTCAGTACTAAAAATGCTTTATCTGGCCATTTAAAAAAACCCCAAACAATTGTAATAGGAACTGGAATGATCTGATCCCTTGAAATTGTTGACTTTGGGTTCTTCATAGCAGTCCTAGCACGTTTTTCTCTCTTGTATTTTTTCACTGCTCGATATAGATGAATTTCCTGTTTAAGAGCCAGTGTGCTTTAGTGAATAAGGTGTTGAACTTGGATCTTGGGAAACCAGGTTTAAAATCCTATCTTAGCCATGAGCTCGCTGAGTGGCCTTGGACAAGTCACTGGGTGTTAACAAATGTGACGGAGGGCTGCTTTGGCCCATGCTGTCATGCTTTGGCCTGGACATCACCTGCACATTTGTGCAGGTGCTGCCAAATGTTGGCCCCAGATTGTCCCAGGCCATGTCAGCGGCTAGCCTGGGCTGTGATCTTGTAGACCTCCTGGGCAAAGATCCACCTGATCAGGCCAAAACAGGCCACAGAGGGGTATGATGTTTATTATGGCCTGTCATGACTCGGCCCAGGTCCACCATGGCCGACTGCCATGGCTGCCTGTCATGGTGGGGGCAGGACGCTGGATGCAGTGCAGGGCCAGTCAGCCAACCACACATTCGTGCCACTTCCCGCCCTCCCCAGTGGCCTGGCAGTCAGCATGACGGTAGACTGGCAGCCCGACCCAGTCTGGACCCAGTCTGGACCATGTCGGCATTGATTCCCTGATCCGGGACGGGTCATGACGGCAGTGTTCCATCATCACGTTGGTTAACACCTGTTGTCGCTCAGCCTCAGTTCCCCCTCTGTACAATGGGAATAATTAGGGATGGGCGAACAGATCGCAGTTTGGGTTTGGCTGTTCGGTTCGGCCCGGTTCGTTTCAGCTGTTCAGTTCATTCGCTGAGTTCGGGTTCAGCCGTTCGGTTCAGTCAAGTTTGGTTCAGTTCGGGTGTTCGGAAAAAGTATCGCGAGAGCGCGCGATCACGCTGGAAACCGGAAATTCAAATGCGTGTGGAGCTGTGTGGTAAGAGAGTGTGTGTTTGGCTGGGTGGCTGTTCGGTTTGTATGTTTTGGCTGTTTGTGTTTGGTTTGGCTGTGTTGCTGGCTGGTTGGTGAGTGTTGGTGTGTGGTGGGTGACTGTGTGTTTTGGTTTGGTTGGCTGCGTGATTTAAAAAAAAAATAATGAAGAAGGCTTCTGTGATGATTCCCCGGCTCGGGTCTGACTTGGTGGTCTTGGAGGAGGAGGAGAAGGACGAAGCGGTCACTGCCCCTAGACTTCTGGTGGTGGTGGCCGGCTCCTCAGATGAGGAGCAAGCGGCGGGCACCAGAGGTGCTGCCAGGTTTGTAAACTTTTTTTTTTACTTTGAGGACAAGAAAGGCTCTATCCATTAGAGCGAGCTCACTGGCATGCAGGTGGGTGCATGAGTGGTGGGCATCAGTCAGGCACAAATAGTGGGCATCAGCGGGTGACAGCGGATGCCTACTACAGAGAGAGGGTACTGTAGTGTGTACCAGAAGTCTCTTCCAGAAGTCAGGCATGAGCACGAGCAGCACCCCCACCCAAACATTTGCCTGCCAGTCATCCCTAGCAAGGGTCTCCACTCTCCAGTTGCCATCCCTACCTAGCACCCCCAAATAAGGGCAGGATTTGCATGTTGAAGCCAGGGTCTTTCTAGTTGCCATCCCTAATGCCCCAGGGAGGGCAGTATTTGCATGTGCCAGCCAGGATCTATCCATTGCTATCCCTCCCTAGCAGCACCCCAAGGAGGCCAGGGTTTGCATGTCCCAGCCAGGGTATTTCTTGTTGCCATCCCTAGCACTTCAAAGAGGGCAGGATTTGCATGTGCCAGCCAGGGTCTCTCCACTGCCATCCCTAGCACCCAAAGAAGGGCACTATTTGCATGTGCCAGTCAGGGTCTCTCCATATGCCATCCCAAGCATCCCTTAGCACCCCAAGGCGGGCAGGATTTGCACGTTCCAGCAAGGTTCTTTCCAGCTCCCATCACTACAGGATTGCAGGATTTGCACGTGCCAGCCAGGGTCACCATCTCCATTTGCCATCCCTAATAGCACCCCAAGGATGAAGGACTACAGGCATCATCATAAATGCATGATATTACTTAGGTGTTGTTTATGTGTTCCTGTTTCAGAGAGGGTGAGGATGAGGAATCCTCCAATGCTGGTGCCAGGTGCAGGAGGACAACACCAAGGCAGAGGTCGCCAGTGCCATGCCCAGACAGTGGGCATGGGTGGACAAGGTCCAATGTCTGGTGGTCGTATCATAAGGACAATGGATTCACCATCTGGAAGGTAAGGCACGGGGGCTGGAACAACAGAGTATGCATTTCCCTATGGCCTGTTAGGAACGGAAGTCCCCTGCAGAGAAATAGTGGCATCCACC
>QEPC01001906.1:349702-372179 GCA_003113815.1 Sphenodon punctatus | reverse complement strand
GGTGGGGGTAGGGTGGGAGGACCCTCGGGGTGGGGGACCCTCGGAGGGGTGGGAACAGGGTGGAGGGACCCTTGGGGGTGGGTGGACCCTTGGAGGGGTGGAATCAGGGTGGGGGGACCCTCGGGGGTGGGTGGGAGCAGGGTGGGGGACCCTCGGTGGTGGGGGGACCCTCAGACGGGTGGGCACAGGGCATGGGGACCCTCGGGGAGTGGGAGAAGGGTGCGGGGAGGGATCTTCACTTACCTGGTTGCAGCTCCGGCAGTCTCCGGCAGCCCAGGTGGCAGGCAGAGGTGGGGAGGGGGACTTTACTTGTTTTAACTTGCCCGTGTGTCCTGCTCCTCTGGAGCCAGGACGCGCGGGCAATTTAAAGGTTAAAAAAAAAGTTCTCAATCCCTGCCTTGCCGCTCCCCCCAACCCCGCCACTCTGAGTGGCAGATTGGGGGGGAGCAGCAGTAGCAGGGAAGCAAGCGGCTGAGGCTGGTGGCGCGCTGTTGAGAGCGCGCCACCAGCCTTGTCCTGACCTGGACTCTGAGACTCCACGTGTGACTGAGGCAGGGAGCAGTGTGCACGCACGCTGCTCCCTGCCTCAGCCGCCCGGCCCAAAGCTTGTCACCTGGGTGCTTGATGCAAGCGCCCAGGTGAGAAGTTCCATTGCACCCATTAGGCGCATGGAAGAAGGCTAGCCCCTCCCTCCACAGCACGTCCTATGTGGACTGAGGGGCTCAGCTTCCGAAATCGCGTTTGGCGGCTGAGCAGCTCTGAGAGTGGGTCCCGGAAGGGAGATAGAGTCTGACAGCAGCAGCCACCTCTGAAGCAGGTCAGAGGCTGCTGCTGCTGTCAGAAGCGGCGGCGCAGGGTTTTTTTTCCCCCCAATGACAGCATAGCGGGGGTGCCCTACGGTGCTAAGGGGGCAGTGCCCCAAGCATCCTGGGTGGGGAGCCGCCCTGTGGGTTGAGGGTTTTACTTGATTTTACTGTTTTATTTGTGCATTTTTAATAGGGGTTTAGGAGATTTTAGTTGGTTTTATCTTTGTATTTTTGAATATTTGTGTTTTGTAACCTGCCCTGAGTCTTATGGGAAGGATGGGATAAAAATGTGAAGAAGAATAATATAACATAATATAATATCCAGTAATTAATTTTAAGTTAGTGACCTCCTATGAATACAAATTGGTAAATCAGAAATGTTTAATGTGCACTGATGAAACTGTAGAACCTTTGTATTTACAATAAATACTAGACAAGTCATGGTGAAATGTACAGACTGAACTTTTATTGCTTTGAAAGACTGAACTACTGATATTTGGACTCTGTCAAGTTATGTTGTGTTGAAGATTTTACAAGATGAGAAATTAGTAAAACAAATATTTTGTATGAAGAATCAGACTAGACACGGAGTTCCTGCTGAGGAACTTTCAGACCATGGTTCATAATCAGGGTTCCTAGTTTTCTCTTTGCAATGGAAAACCAGAGAAAAACATTTTGCTTTTACTCAAAGAAAAACAGATTTTGCCTTTTCCCAGAGAATTTTGCAGAAAATGGCAAACACTTACAGGTTTGGGAGGAGGACACAATAAGCGCAGGGCAGCAAGGATGCAAAGTGAAGCTGAGGGGAAGCAACCTGAAGACATGTGCTGTGGAAGGGCAGGGGCTCTGCATTTGGAGGGGTGCCACAGACCTCCTGTGGTTTGGAGGCGGGGAGGCAGAGGAACTATGAATAGACCTTGGGAAGCGGGGACAGGAGGCGAACCTAATTAGGTCCATAGCAGGTCCATAGCAGGTTCCTCAAGTGCCAGTCTCTATATGGTCTCCCTTTCTGGTTGGCAGAGCAGTCTAGGGCCAGGCTGGGAGGAGGTGGCAGTGAACGTAGGTCAGCAGAGGGGAAGCTACTTAAAGGCATGTGCATGGGGGGGGGGGGAGATCTGCATTTGGAGGGGTGCCACAGACCTTGATTTTTTTATTTTATTGGACTATTGGTGAGACAGGTTGCTGCAAAACTTCATAAAAATGAAAAGTATTACAATAAAATGTGGTGATCTAACTCATACCTCTATATATTGTGGTACGGGAAAGTAAAACTAGTGTTTACATTTAATCACAGAAAAACAGAGATTTGGAGGGGGGGGTTAAACAGAGAATGTATGGGTTTTTTAATCAGAGAATTTCCAATTTTTTGTCACAGAAAACTAGACACTGTTCATAATAAACTGTCTGAAAAACGTTTACTTTTTGCACTGTCAAATATACCTTAAGCCAATGGGCTAGTAGATCAAACTGTTTAAGCTGTGAACTAGACTCAGAACAACAAAGGAGAACGATCTGAATCCTTCTTTGGTTATATTTTTCTGCCAGTCTTCTTCCACTGCTGATGTCTCCCCTGATTCTCCCTCTCCCTCCATCACTCTTTCTCAAACCTCCCCACCCCTTATTTTCCGCCTTGCCTATTCCCCCCCCCACCCTCCCTTAACCGTTCCCTGCAAGCCCCTCTCTCCCCCCCTGCAAGCCCCGTCCCTCCACATCACCCAACCTCATCCAAATTCCCTGTCTTCCCCCTGATCAACTCCCCTTCCCCTGATCCCTCTGGAACTGCGGCTTTGCTGTTGCCAAAGCCCCCTTCATTCATGACCAATTCCTTTCTCGCCGCTTTCAGCTCCTCGTGCTTATGGAAACCTGGATCCCTCCCTCTGTCTCTGTCACCCTGCCACCCTCACTTCTGGAGGCCTTTCATTCTCTCACTGGTCCCGCCCTGAGGGCTGGGGTGGTGACGTGGGGCGGGCCTTCTCCTTGCCAACTCCTGTCGATTTCAGCCCCTTTCCCCTCCCCCCTCCCTCTTCTTCCTTTCCTTCGAGGCTCACTCTGTGTGTCTCTACTCCCCCTTCCCCACCTTTGTGTCGTGGTCATTTACCGCCCCCCTGGCCCCTTTCCTCTTTTCTCCCGGACTTTGAATCCCGGCTTACCTTCTTCCTCGCTGATGATACCCCCGTTCTCATTCTTGGTGACTTCAACATCCATGTTGACGCACCCTCCCAACCCTCTATCTCCCGCTTCCTCTCCCTAACCACCTCCTTTGATCTCCGCCTCTAGACTGATTCCCCCACACACACCAACGGCCACTCTCTCGACCTCATCCTCTCCAGAAACTGTCCTGTTGCTGACCTCTCCTTTGACCTTTGTCCCGTGTCCGACCATCACCGCACCTCCTTCACCCTCTCCCACCAACCCCCTTCTTCTTCACTTGCTTCATACCCCTTCTGTGATCTGCAGGCTGTTACCCCTTTAGATTTCACCTCCTTCCTCTCCCCCCTCCTCCCCCCTCCTCCCCCCTGTCTTCTCCTCTTCCTCCCCTGATACTGCCATCTCCTCACTTAATGCCTCTTTCGCCACAACCCTTGACTGTCTTGCACCTCACTCCTCCTGCCCCATTCAACCCTGAAACCCCCGTCCGTCCATGGCTCACCCCTACTATCTGCTACCTCCGCTTCTGCACCCAGGCTGCTAAACGCCTCTAGCGCAAATCCTGCTCCCACCCTGACTACCTCCACTTTAAATTCTCCCTCTCCTCCCTCTCTTCTGCTATCTCTCTGGCGAGACAACACTACTATGCCTCCCGAGTTGAATCCTACTCTCGTGACCCTCGCTGCCTCTTCTCCACCTTCGACTCCCTTCTCAAGCCCTACTGCCTCCTCCTCCCTCTTCCCTCTCTGCTCATGATCTCGTGTTGTTCTTCACCTCAAAGATTGACAAGATCCACAGGGACATTGCCTCACACCCATATCCTCCCCCCTCCCTCTCTCCGCCCCTCCCCCTTCCGCCACACTCCTCTCCTCCTTCCTTCCAGCTTCCCTCGAGGATATCTCATCCCTGCTCTCTTCTTCCAACCCCTCCACCTGCCCTCTCGACCCGATCCCCTTCCACCTCCTCACCTCTATTGTTCACACTGTTGCCCCTCCCCTACTACATGTCATTAATCTCTCCCTCTTCCCTCCTGACTCCTTTCCCTCTGCCTTCAACCATGGTACTGTCTCTCCCATGCTCCAAAAGTCCACCCTCGACCCCTCTGACCCCTCTGACCCCTCTAGCTATCGACTGGTCTCCCACCTTCCCTTTGCCTCTAAGCTTCTGGAACGTGTTGTCTACTCTCACTGTCTTGAACTCCTCTCTGCCAACTCCTCCCTGCACCCTCTCCCGTCTCCAGTCCGGCTTCCACCCCGTTCACTCCACTGAGACTGCTCTTGCCAAGATCACCAATGATCTACTTGTTTCTAAATCTAAGCGTCTCTACTCCATTCTTGTCCTCCTTGACCTCTCCACTGCCTTTGACACTGTCAATTAGGGGTGGGACTACCGGATCATCTGGTATCCGATACTGCCAGTATTTTGGTGTACCGGCAGTATCAGATTAACCCGGTAATCCAGCCCATTTTCTGGATTCCCCCCGTACCGGTTTTTTACATTGCAGCCATTCAAATGAATGGCCGCAATGTAAAAAAAAACCCACAAAAAAACCCCCAAACACTTTCCCTCCCTGAGTCCAGGCTGTGCGGGTGGAAGGGGGGGACACCCCCCACCCACCCTGCCCAGCCTGGATTTAAAAAACAATTTTTTTTTCTTTAACTCCCAAGTGTGGGCTCCGGGCCGCCGCTGGTGACCCGGAGCCTGCACCAGCATCCAGATTTCACCGGAAGGCCTAGTGGTGCTGAAGCTGGCAGCCACAGCCAGCGCTGAAGCCACCAGAGCCATACCGCCGCCGCTGCCCGGAGCGCAAGGTAGGCGATCCCTGGGTGGGGAGGTAGGGTGATCCCCGGGATGGGGTGGGGTGTTAAACCACCCCCACCCCAGGGATCAATCTAGTACCAGTACTTACTTACCTGATGCTGGTCGCTGGTGCAGGCTCCAGGTCGCCGCCAGTGGCCCAGATCCCACACTTGGGACTTAAAGAAACAAAAATTGTTTTTTAAATCCAGGCTGGGCAGGGTGGGTGGGGGGTGCCCCCCCTTCCACCCGCACAGCCTGGGAGGGGGAGGGGGGAAGATTTTTTTTATTCTATTGATTTCAATGGGGACAGTTCCCCATTGAAATTAATGGAATAAATCCGGTACCGGTATACCAGGTGCAATCCGGGAATCCGGTTTTTTGAGAACCGGTAACCGGTAAAACCAGTAACCGGTATTCTGCCTGGTGTCCCACCCCTACAGTGTCAACCACTCGCTCCTACCAGACTTTCTTTGCTCCCTGGGCTTCTGTGGCTCTGTCCTTGACTGGTTCTCCTCCTCCCTCTCTGACCGCTCCTTCAATGTGTCTCTTCCCAATTCCACCTCCTCCTCCCTCCCCCTCTAGTAGGGGTTCCCCAAGACTGTGTCCTGGGCCCTCTCCTCTTCTCTATCTACACCCTGTCCCTTGGCAAACTCATTGCCTCCCATGGCTTCCAATACCACCTCAATGCTGATGATACTCAACTCTATCTCTCCACCCCCTCTCTTTCCCTTTCTGTCCAAGCTCACCTCATCAACTGTCTCTCTGATATCTTCGCTTGGATGTCCCAACATTAGCTCAAGCTCAACATAGCTAAGACTGAACTTCTTATCTTTCCTCCCTTCCCTTCCTCCCCCTCTTCTCTATCCATCCTCATTGATGGAGTCACCATCCATCCTGTTCCCCAAGCCCATAACTTGGGCTTTGTCTTCGATACTCACCTTTCCTTTAAACCTTATATTGACTCTGTCACCAAGTCCTGTCGCTTTTCCCTCCATAACATTGCTCGGATTCACCCCTTTCTCTCTGTCTCCTCAGCCAAAACCTTGTTCACACCATGGTCATCTCCTGCCTTGACTACTGAAACCTCCTCCTTACTGGCCTCCCCTGCTCTCATCTGTCCCCCCTTATTTCCATCAAAAACTCAACCACGTGCAGCCTCTCCTCTCCTCGCTTCACTGGCTCCCCCTCCTCCAATGCATCCTTCACAACTCCTGGTATTTACCTCCAAAACCCTCCACAACCTGCCCCCCCTACATCTCAGCCCTCATCTCCTTACACACTCCTGCACACACTCTCCATTTCTCCTCTGTCCCCTCCCTCACTCTCCCTCATCTCCCCTGCTCCCCTAACCGCCTTCATCCCTTCTCCCTTGCTTCCCCCCATGCCTGGAACTCCCTCCCTGCCCACATCCACCTCAGCCCCTCCCTCCATTCCTTCAAATCCCTCCTCAAAACCCACCTCTTCCTCAACGCCTTCCCCCATGCCCGCTAGTACTGCCCTCTCAACATTCACTGTGCACCTAACTGCAACCAAACCAAGCACATGCACCTGAAACTCCGCATCCACTTGAATGTTTTTATCCCTTGTCTTTCCATATGTCCCCTATCCCTGTCTCCCCTCTCCTAGTTTATTAGATTGTAAGCCATAGGCAGGGACTGCATCTATCTCATTGCTATGTAAAGCATCAGGTACACTGCTGGCACTATACAAATGATTGTAATTATTATTATTATTATTATTATTATTATTATTATTATTATTATTATTATTTATTTTATTTTATTGGGAATGGATAGATGTTTAAAAATTGGTTGACTTTAACAAGCAAGTATGATTCTTGGTTTTTTGGTTTTTTTACATTGGGTAGCAGCCAGTCAACCACCCCATGATGGAAGTGATTAAACATCTGGCAGTCACCTAAGAGACGGGCAGGTAAATCACAGGCTAATGTTGTAGGGATGTACAAACAGACCAGAGTTTGGATGTTCAGACGAAAAACTTCATGTTCAGGTTCGTGGGTTTGGTCCCACTGAGTTCAGACCCCCCCATATGTTCTGAAGGTTTGGCACTGCCTGGAGGCTTGGGGAACTCCATGGGGGCCCATGGGGGCATGGCAGGTCATCAGAGAAACAGAAGCAGCAGCAGCAGCACAGACCAGGTAGGCTTGGGGCTTTGCACACCGGCTTGCCCGGGCAGGCAGGCTCGGTGCTTGGCCCCCGGGGGTGCCCATGGGGGCATGGCTGGTTGTCTGAGACCCAGAAGCAGTAGCAGCAGCAGCAGCAGCAGCAGTGACTGGGCATTGCAGGCTGCCAGGCATCGGTGGAGCAGCAGCAGAGGCCCAGCCAGGGCTTGGTGGAACACCTACTTGGCCAGGTGTTACAGGCTGGTATCATACTCAACCAAGCTCAAGAAGCTTTAATGCAAATTGGGCAAGCATTGCCTGGTGATGAATCTCGTGGACACCCAGCCCCCACCCGCCGGTGCACTCATCCGAGCTATGCCCATCTACAAGAGGGAGAAGCAAATAGCTGGTGTGTAGTACCAGCAGCAGAAGACACTGGATTGCCAGGGCACAGTAACTGCAGCTGGCACCCCTGCTTGGTCAGGCATTGCAGGCTGGCTGGCATTGGAGGAGCAGCAGCAGAGGCCCAGCCAGGGCTCGGTGACTGGCACCCCTACATGGCTGGGCATTGCAGGCTGTCTGGCATCTGTGGAGCATTTTCACACAATGAAGTGGAACGACAGCCCTCCCTGCCTGGAATGTAGACCACAGGAACCCAGATGGTGGGTTCTGGAGTTGGAGTGGCTGGCTGTTCATTGATGTGGTGGAATGACGGCTTCCTGTGAGTGGAATGATGGCCCCAGAACCCTGATGGTGGGTCCTGGGACAGCTTCTGGATGATGTTGTATGACAACACCCCCCCCATGTATGGAACGTACACCCCAGAACCCTGAGGGTGGGTCCTGGGGCTGGAGTGGCTGCTTCTTGATGCAGTGGAATGACGGCTCCCTATGAGTGGAATGATGGCCCCAGAACCCTGATGGTGGGTTCTGGGACAGGAGTGGCAGCTTCTGGATGAAGTGGAATGACAGCCCTCACCACCTGGAACATAGGCCCCAGAACCCTGATGGTGGGCCCTTGAACTGGAGTGGCTGGCTGCTTCTTGATGTGGTGGAATGAAAGCTCCCCATGAGTGGAATGACAACCCCAGAAACCTGATGGTGGGTCCTGGGGCTGGAGTGGCTGCTTTTTGATGCGGTGGAATTATGGCTCCCTGTGAGCGGAATGATGGCCCCAGAACCCTGATGGTGGGTCCTGAGACAGTAGTGGCAGCTTCTGGATGAAGTAGAACAACAGCCCTCCCTGCCTGGAATGTAGGCTGGCTGGCATTGGTGGAGCAGCAGGAGAGGCCCGGCCAGGGCTCTGTGGCTGGCACCCCTACTCAGCTGGGTGTTTCAGGCTGGCTGGCATTGGTGGAGCATTTGCACACAATGAAGTGAAATGACAGCCCTTCCTTCCATGGAACAAAGGCCCCAGAATCCTGACAGTGGGTCCTGGGGCTGGAGTGGCTGATTGTTTCTTTATGCAGTGGAATGACAGCTCCCTGTGAGTGGAATGACAGCCCCAGAACCCTGAGAGTGGGTCCTGGGACTGGAGTGGCAGTTTCTGGATGATGTGAATGGACATCCCTCCCTGCCTGGAACCAAGGTCCCAGAACCCTAATGTGGAACCTGGGGCTGGAGTGGCTGCTTTTTGATGCTGGGTATAACACCTAAATCTATCTAATCAAATCTAAATAAATGAAATTATGGAGGTAAATTTGTGGAAATGGGTGAAATAGGAGGAGGATGGCAATGGATTGGGTGGAACACAAACTGCTGGGAGAGGGAGAGTTCTGAAAACACCTGCTGACTGGATCAGTGGCTAGCTCAGAACAAATTGGAAGTGGGGAGGGCAATTAATTTTGTTACTTGTTACTTGCATCGATGGAGCAGTGGCAGAGGCCCAGCCATGGCTTGGTGGCTGGCACCCCTACTTGGCCGGGCGTTGCAGGCTGCCAGGCATCAGTGGAGCAGCAGCATAGGCCTGGCCAGGGCTTGGTGGCTGGCACCCCTACTCGGCCAGGCATTGCAGGCTGCCAGGCATCAGTGGAGCAGTGGCAGAGGCCTGGCCAGGGCTTGGTGGCTGGCACCCCTACTTGACCAGAAATTGCAGGCTTGCATCCTACTTGCCGGATCTCAACAAGCTCTTCTTCAAATTGGTCAAGCCTTCCCAGTGGTGAATCATGTGGCCACCCAATAGCAGACATTAGATTGCCAGAACACAGAACCAGTGGCACAGCAGAGGCAGCATTGGCAGCAGCGGCAGACATTGGATTTCCGGGACACAGAACCCATGGCATAGACAGCAGAGGCAGCATTGGCAGAAGTGGCAGACATTGGATTTCCGGGATGCAGAACCCATGGCACAGCAGAGGCAGCATTGGCAGCAGCAGCAGACATTGGATTGCCGGGGCACAGAACCCATGGTACAGACGGCAGAGGCAGCATTGGCAGCAGCGGCAGACATTAGATTGCCAGGGCAAAGAACCCATAGCATAGCAGAGGAAGCATTGACAGCAGCAGCAGACATTTATTTATTTATTATAAATATTTATTAGCCGCCCCCTCATGCCAATAGCATCTTGGGTGGTGTACAACAAATAAAACAACAATAACATTTTAAAAATCATCAATTTAAAACAGCCCCCAACCACCACTTTTGAACATATCTTAAAATCCCCCAAACATCCCCCCCAATCTACCCTACCCTCCCACCCAACTTTCCAAAGGCCTGGGCGAACAGCCAGGTCTTGCAGGCTAGACGGAATCCCAGCAGACCCAAGGCCAGGCGGGCTTCCTCCAGGAGGGAATTCCAGAGCTTCAGTCCGGCCACCGAGAACGCCCTTTCCATTGTGGCCCCCCGCTTAACATGGGGGACCTCCAGGAAGGTGCCTCTGGCAGGCCAAAGGGATCGTTCTGAGGCATGGAGGGCGAGGCAGTCCCCGAGGTCTGAGGGGCCCAGACCATATAGGGCTTTATAGATGAAAACTAGCATCTTGAACTCGAGTCACAAGTTTGAGGTGATTTGGAATCCAGTGATAGCTGCTCTGGAAGGAACAAAATTATTGAAAAAGGATCCTTAGCTGCCACTCAAGATATTACTGGTCCTATTGGATAAATGAGATAATGAACTTTGGACGTTGGGTCTCTACTCTCTCTCTAGTTATGTTTTGGTTCAATTGTTAAACGTTCATGACTAAGTTATGACCACCAGTGTAACTTGCAATGGGATAATGTAAGCGGTTGTTGGTGGTCGTTACATGTATGTTTTTGATAATATAATAAAGTAATAACTGTTAAAAAAAACCCCAAAACCCCCCCCCTAGCATCTTGAATCTGACTCGGTACGCTATAGCCAGCTAGTGCAGAGCGCGGAGAACAGGAGTTATATGTTCCTGCCACCCCGTCCCCGTAAGGAGACAGGCTGCCGCATTCTGCACTAGCTGCAGCCTCCAGACCAGAAACAGGGGAAACCCCACATAGAGCGCATTACAGTAGTCCAGCCTTGAGGTGATAAAGGCATGAATGAGGGTGGCCAGGTCGAGCCTGGAAATGTATGGCTAGAGCCTCTGTACCAGATAAAGCTGGTAAAAAGCGGCTTTAGCCACCGCCTCCACCTGCCGATCCAGATGGAGGTCCGAATCCAACACCACCCCCAGACTCTGAACCTGCTCGGCTACAGGCCGGCAGACCCCTCCTACCAGAGGGGCCAGCTCCTCCCTCGTCCTCCCCACCACCATTACCTCCGTCTTATCGGGATTGAGCTTCAGTCTGTTCTGCCACATCCAATCCACCACGCCCTCCAAATATTGGGAAAATGACGAGACAGCAGGACCTGGGTCAGTTGAAAATGAGAGGTACAGCTGAATATCATCAGCATATTGGTGACATCGCACCCCGAACCCTCTCACGATCTCCCCCAGGAGCTGCATATACACATTAAATAATAGTGGAGACAGAATAGAACCCTGCAGAATGCCGCAGGTCAAGGCCTGGGGGCTAGATGTTTCAGCCCCCAACACCACCCACAGGCTTCTCCCAGCATTTCATGAATGATAAATTAAGGGACTTGTTGGACCTATATGTTATAGCTTATCTAGATGATATCCTTATCTTCTCCACGTCACTAACGGAACACATTCAACACATTCGGATTGTTTTAAGACCGCTCTTAGATCACCGCCTATATTGTAAACTCGAGAAATGTATATTTCATGCCTCTTCTGTACCTTTTTTAGGATTCATTATTTCCTCTGAGGGAATCCATATGGATCCAAGTAAGTTAGAAGCCATCAACCAATGGCCTGCTCCTACGACCGTGAAAGCCTTACAGCGATTTCTGGGAAGTGTAAACTATTACCACCAATATCTTCCCCGTTATGCAGATCTTACCAAACCCCTCACGACCCTGTTGCAGAGAGGCGTAAGTTTTGTATGGGGACAGACCCAAAGGGAGGCTTTCAGTCTCTTAAAGCAAGCCTTTATGTCAGCTCCTTTATTGTAACACCCCGATGTCAGACAACCCTTTATTGTAGAAGCCGACGCTTCAAATGTGGCAATTGGGGCAGTATTAACCCAGACCGTTGGTCCCTCGGGCTTCCGCCTTCCTTGCGCCTTCTACTCTCGCCAGTTAACTCCTGCAGAGAGAAACTATCCTATATTGGATAAAGAACTGTTATCCATTAAAGCGGGGTTCGAAGCTTGGCGACATTTTCTGGAGGGGGGTCCGCATCCGATATTGGTATACACTGATCATAAAAATCTAGTGTATCTTCAATCGGCTCGCATTAACAATGCCCAACACGCCCAATGGGCACTATTTTTTGCGTGCTTCTGTTTTTCTGTGCAGTATCGTCCTGGCGCCCAAAATACGATGCTTTGTCACAGTACTATACTCCAACAGAGAAGGAAGGGGACCTTCAAGGGCCCATCTTCCCTCCTAAGGTATTTGCTGCGACATTCCCCTCTTTGACGCAACTGCAAACCGTTAGCCAAAAAGAAAAGCCTCGGTCTGACGTTTATCAAAAACAAGGATTGTTTTACTATAAGGGAAAGGTAGTTATCCCTCCTAAATTCAGGCCTCATGTCATGTGGGCGCATCATGACTCCCCCCTTGCAGGACATCCTGGGCGTCAACGCACCTTTACTTTAATCCACAGGACATTTTGGTGGCCTACCCTTCGTAAAGACGTTGACCAATATGTTCAGGGATGCACCACCTGCGTCCGTACCAAGACTCCCCGGACCATACCAGTAGGGTTACTACAACTCACGGAATGTCTGAAAGGTCCCTGGCAAAAGGTCGCTATGGACTTTATAGTAGGCCTCCCTAAGTCCGCAGGCCATGATTCCATCCTGGTCATCATTGATTATTTTACTAAAATGGGACATTTTATCCCCTGTAAAGGATTGCTCTTGGCCCCGGTCATGGCACGTCTCCTTCTCCAAGAAATAGTATGCCTTCATGGACTACCAAAGGAGATAGTGTCGGACTGGGGCCCTCAGTTTACTTCCCGGTTTTGGAAAGCCTTTTTTTCCTCTTCTATGAATAAAATTCAGCCCCACCACAACATACCATCCCCAAGCAAATGGACAAATCGAACGTACAAATCAACATATTGAACAGTACTTACGCTGCTTCTGTACGTACCTCCAAGACGATTGGTTAGACCATTTACTGCTTGCAGAATTTACCTATAATAACGGTCCCAATGCATCCCTAGGAAACTCTCCCTTTTATGTGTCCTATGGCTTTCATCCCCCCCTTTGTTTTCCAGAGGAGCCCCTCACGTCTGTTCCTGCAGCTGGTGTATTGGTACAAGTCATCCATAAAGCCCAGCAGGTAGCGCTACGCCATCTACAGGAAGCTCGTTCTCGCTACAAAGCTTCAGCCGATAAACGAAGGCTTCCTGGACCCTCCCTTCAGGTAGGGGATTTAGTCTGGGTAAAGCGACATCATTACCCCTCCCTGCGTCCTTCAACGAAACTTGGTGATGCTTGCATGGGTCCATTCCCCATCACCCAAAAATTGAATGAGGTCACTTATATGTTAGGACTGTCTGCCCATATGTGGATACACCCTTCTTTCCATGTATCTTTTCTGAAGAAAGCCCACACCCCCGCGTACTCCCTTCAACGTAATGTTCCCGCCCCCTCCCATCTTACTCCCTGATGGACCTGAATATCAGGTCCAAGCTATTTTGGATTCTCGTATTTTTGGTAGTTGCCTTTATTACCTTATAGATTGGAAACATTATGGACCCCAAGAGCGATCCTGGGAGCCATCTATTAATGTTCATACCCCTCGTCTTATCCGTGACTTTCACTTACACCACCCCTCTCGACCAGGTCTTCGGACCTTGGGGGGGGGCTTGGATGGGGGGGTACTATCAGGCAGTGCCCTGCCCTTGCAGCAACCGGCAGCGAGGTCGGCGTTGCCCTGCAGCATAGAGGCGAGCTCAGGGGCTGGCAGACGGAGGCTTGTTAAGGCCAGGGGAAGGAGTTAAGCCCCGTCCATAGACTAGGGAAAAGCCCCGCCCCCGGCGCATGGCGCACTAGTCTGCACGCCAAAATAGAGTAGAGCGGGGGGCCTGCCCTGCACGCAGCAGCGCGACACAGGAAGAGGCCCTATAAAAGGGACCGACGGGGCCTGGAGCCCCCGCCGGTAATCGTCATTGAGAGACTGGCCCTTGGAGTGTTTGGAGTTATAGCCCTGCGGTCTGAACTTGGAGTGAGAGAGTTTTGATTGTGGTGCTTGAGTTCCCAGTGTCTTCCCCCCCTTCCTGGAATGAATCTGTGATGAGTGTGTGTGAAAGGTTATCCTTGTTGTTGTTGGTCTTGTCTGGTATAGAAGTGAAGTGTTGAGGATTCCCTGGAAAGTCCTTGTCCCCTTTTTCCTGTACCCATTGTTCTGGTCCTTAAAGTAGCAGTATCCCGCACTTACTCCCTCCTAGTAAGAGTGAACGCCCCCATCCCCCACTCCCTGTTCCTCCCTCCGTCCACTCCCCTATCCTCTCCCCTTCCCATTTGGGTTCTCCCCATCCCTTCTCATCCCCTCACCATCCTCCACAGTTACCTGGGCCCTGTGTATATCCCCGAATGGCTGAGAACGGTGTATCTTGTCTTCCCCCTTCCCTTGGGGCAATTGGCTTGCTCTTGCAGTCCCTGTGATGAGTTGGGTTGCCTTCTGAATAAGAGGGAAAGCCCACTTAACACCCTGAGGGACCTTCTTCCACCGGAGAGAGAGCTGACCCTGCGAGAAAGCCGCCCCGTCCCTGTATTGGTAGAACCGTGTGTTTCCCTTTCCTTACTCCCCCTCCCCCTGGAACCCCCTTCTCCCTCCCCCATCCATGACACCCCCCAGGTCTTGCAGCCATCTCAACAGCAGCCCATGGTCCACGGTATCAAAAGCGACCAAGAGATCTAGCAGGATCAGAAATGTTGAACATCCTGCATCCATCTCCTGGCAGAGATCATCCATCAAGGCCACCAACGCTGTCTCAGTACCATAGCCAGGATGGAACCCAGACTGAAAAGGGGCAAGGAAACCGATACTATCCAGATGCGCCTGGAGCTGCAGTGCCACTGCCCATTCAATAACCTTCCCTAAAAAGGGAAGATTAGCGATGGGGCGGTAGCTGGCAAGTGCGTCCACATCCAAAGATGGCTTCTTCAACAGGGGGGGCACACCACAGCCTTGAGACTGGGTGACATCCTCCCCTGCTGGAAGGAGGCGTTAACCACCCTCACCAGCACCATCCCCAACATCTCCCTGGAGGCTTTCACCAACCAGGACGAGCATGGATCCAGCTCACAACTAGATTGGATTTCTGGGGCACAGAACTCATGGCACAGACAGCAGAGGCAGCATTGGCAGCAGCAGCAGACATTGGATTGCCCGGTAGCAGAATCCATGCCACAGACAACAGAGGCAGCATTGGCAGCAGCAGGTATTGGATTGCCAGGGCACACTACCCATGACACAGCTGAGGTGGCATCAGCATCAGCAGCATAGATTGGATGGCCATGGCACAAAGCCTGTGGCACTACAGAGGTGGCATCATCAGCAACAGTAGACATTGGATTGCCAGGGCACAGAACCCGTGGAACAGCAGAGACTAGGGGTGGGACTTGGGGGAAAAAACTGGATACCGGCTTTACTGGTTAAGAGTTTGCAAAAAATCTGTTTACCAGATTAAATCCGGTATACCGGTACCTTTTTTCCCCATTGATTTTAATGGGGAACTGTCCCCATTGAAATCAATGGGAAAAAACCCATACCTCCCCCCTCCCCCTCCCAGGCTGCACAGGTGGAAGGGGGGGACACCCCCCACCCACCCTGCCCAGCCTGGATTTTTAAAAAAAAAAAAAAATTCCCCAAAGTCCCTGCGGGCTCTGGTCTGTCACTGTGGTGGTGGCGACCCAGAGCCTGCACCAGCAGGTACTACGGTGATCCCTGGGGTGGAGGTTGTTTTTAACACCCCCCACCCCAGGGATCACCCTTCCCCCCCACCCAGGGATCACCTTACTTGTCCTCTGGGCAGTGGCAGTGGTGGCAGCAGCAGCAGCAGCAGCAGCAGCAGCATGGCGTGAGTCTGGCTTCAGTGCTAGGGCTTCAGCACTTCACTAGGCCTTACGGGGAACTTCCAGGTTTCCCCGGAAGGAGTGAAGCGCTGAAGCCACTGTCAGTGCTGAAGCCAGACTCATGCCATGCTGCTGCTGCCGCCACCTGGAAGGCAAATAAGGTGATCCCTGGGTGGAGGGGGGGTAGGGTGATCCCTGGGGTGAGGGTGTTAAACCACCCCTCACCCCAGGGATTGCCCTAGTACCTGCTGGTGCAGGCTCCGGGTCACCCCTGCCAGTGCAGCGGCAGCCCGGAGTCCACACTAGCAGGGACTTCAGGTAAAAAAAAAAATTAAAAAAATCCAGGCTGGGCAGTGTGGGTGGGGGGTGTCCCCCCTTCTACCCACACAGCCTGGATGGGAAAGTGTTTTTTGTTGTTGTTTCTTTTTTACATTGTGACCATTCATTTCAAATGGCCGCAATGTAAAAAAATCCGGCACAGGGAACCGGTACCGGTACCCCAGATTATCAGGTTAATCCAATACTGCCGGTACAGCAAAATACCGGCAGTATCAGATATCGGAGGAACAAAAATTCCCACCCCTAGCAGACACGGCAGCAACAGGATTTGCCTGTGCCCAGCTCCCATGGAGTCAGGATGGTAGGATTTGCCAGGGAAGAGGTCCCATACAGCAGCAGATGGCAGCAGCAGGATTGCGTGGACACATTTGGATTTGCCAGGGCAGAGCACCCATGGATGAGCAGGCAGAAGCAGCGGGATTACCAGGCCAGTGGGACACATCACCCAGGGTTGCCAGGGTAGGTGGACAGGCACCTTGGCATGAGAGGCAGGCAGGCAGGCTGGGGCAGGGCTTCAGCTTTGCCCACAGGGTGGGCAGACAGGTACTTTGGCATGAGCATCGGAAGGCAGGCTGAGGCAGGTTTGGAGGTTGGCAACCAGGGTGCGCAGACAGGCAGCGTGACATGAGCATGGGAAGGCAGGCTGAGGCAGGCTTTGATCTTGGCAACCTGGGAGGGTGGGCGGGCAGACAGGCAGCATGGCATGAGCATCGGAAGGCAGGCTGAGGCAGGGTTCGAGGTTGGCAACCAGGGCGGGCAGACAGGCAGCATGACACGAGCATTGGAAGGCAGGCTGAAGCAGGGTTTGAGGTTGCCAACCTGGGCGGGCTGGCCTGGCACCCCTACGTGGCCTGGCATCCCTACTTGGCCAGGCATTGCAGAATGCCAGGCATCGGTGGAGCAGCAGCAGACATTGGATTGCCCGATAGCAGAACCCATGGTACAGCAGAGGCAACTGCGGCATCAGCAGCAGACAAGCAGTGTGGCATGAGCAGTGGAAGGCAGGCTGAAGCAGGGTTTGATCTTGGTAACCTGGGTGGGCAGGCAGGTAGCGTGGCATGAGAGGCAGTAGGGAAGGCAGGCTGGGACCTTGGCAGGGCACTCAGATAGGCTGGCAAAGACTGTGAAGTGTGAGAGAGAGAGAGCCAGTCAGATAGGTGGGCCGAGATCATCTAGCCAGAGACTGGCTGGTAGGCTTACAGCTTCCCAATGCCACCCTGTGTCATGAGGTCAGTCAGATAGGCCGGTCGAGGCCATCTAGTCAGAGAGAGAGGCAGGGCAGGTGCCAGGCATTGGGAGGGAGGGACAGCGCCTCAGCAGCAGCAGCCCAGATTGAAGAGGAGCCCCATCCAAAGATTGCCCCTGGCATGGGATGGCGTGTGCCACTGCACCAACAATCCATGTCCATGGGCAGCTTGGGGAATCCCAGCAGTGGAAGGTTCACCTTGATGAACAGCAATTGCTCCACCAACTTGGCCCCCAGTCTCAGGCGGTGCAGCGAGCAAATGTCCCCTGCCATCGAGAAAACCACCCACACCACTGCCCTCAGCCACACTGCCTGTCCTGCTGTTGCCAAGTCCATGCTCGCCAGAGTGCCCTGCACATACAAGCTGCTACTGCTCACAATAGGGTGCTGCTGCTGCTCAGCCTGCTGCTGGTGCTGCTACTGCTAGGGCTGGGGGCAGGGATAGACTCCGCTGGCTGAAAGGGGTGGCTGCTCCCACTCCCACCATCCCCAGGGGCATCCTGCTGCTGCTGCTGCACACTCTCAAGAGCCCGCTCTGCCTGACGGACCCTCTCCACCAGGTCACCCTTCCATAGAGCACTGTCTGGCATGCCACGCTGCCCTTGACCCTGGGGTTGAGCATGGTTGCCAAAACGTATTCCTCTCGCTGCAGGCGCTCACTGAACCATGCCTTCAGCCCTGCCTTCAGCTGCCACACCAGGGCAACCACCTCTTAGCCACCAGCTTCTTGCCCTGAGGGCCACAATCCTGGCCCTGGAGAATCTCATCCAGCCTCCTGTGCAAACTCTGGACCAGAGGGGTCACCTGGTTGATGGTGACCATGGAGGAGGTGATGGTCTCCGTCATGGCCAGGAACAGTCTCAACAAAAAGACTGTGTGAGCCAGGATCTCCCATTCTGCCCCATTGTACGCTGGAGGTGCCCCCCTGTCAGTCACCAGTTGAACCTGATGCAAGGTAGCTTTCTACTCGAGAAGCCACTTGAGCATCAGCAATGTCAAATTCCACCTGGTGGACACATCCTGCACCAGCTGGTGCACTGGGGAGCCTTGCTCTGCCTGCTTCGCCCAGAGGAGGTTGCTGCCCTTCACACTCTGGTTATATAATAATAATAATAATAATTTATTTGCTTAGCCATAGCCATAACAAAAAACATTTAAAATGTACAAAAGATGACAATAATACAACCAAAGCAGAAACAACAATTTACACAGAACAATGATTCTGGCGTGTACAAAGTTAGTCCAGCATTAAATAGGACTGTCTAATCTGCATGGCTGTCCAGCAGAAATTGGCTAGCGCTCTCGATTGTTCTGTGTTGCTGGGACATAATAGTTCCTGCATGTGACAGCCCATACCTTTGCCCACAGTCCCTTGGTTTGAAAGTAAATCTCCCAGGTATCTAAATCTAGGACCCGCAAAACATGGGCATCGGAAAATAATATGCTTTGGCGTATCTAGCTCTCCAAGAGAGCAAAGGTCACATATCCGCTGTTCCCGCGATGTTCCAAAATAACGACCTGTTACGACTGCAGAGGGAAAGCCATTCACTCTCATCTTGAGGAATGCATTGCGTTTATTTGCATCTTGCCAGTCAAAGAGGTAATAGGGGCCGTCTCGCCAAGGATTGTAGGCAATATATTCTGGAGCTGCCCACTGTGCAGTTATCAAGGCTTTCTCAGTTTGCAGGGTTTGATCATTGAGCCACTTTTTAATTAAGGTTTTTAATTAAAACCTAGTTAAAGCTCTGGTTAAAGAAACCAAACAGCTTCTTCCCCTGATCGATCAGGGAGCTAAGGGTGCCTGCCACAATGCCCTTCTCCCCCAAGCCCAGAGCATCCCTGACCACCAGGTGAAGGGTATTTGTGGTTCAAGTGATGCTGGTGAAGCCCTCATTGCAGACTGCCCTCAGTATGTTGGCTGTGTTGTCCATCACCACGCACCCCCTGGTGAAGGGCACACCTGGCGTGACCCACTCCCTCACCATGGTGGTCAGGGCTGTCTCGATGTTCCAAGATGTGTGGGGGCCGTTCATTACATCCACCTGAAGCAGAGCCCACCTATACCCTGCTTCGAGACCCCTCCTGCCACTCCCAAATGCTGCCTCCAGGTCCTGCCACCAGTGCGCCATCACTGCCAGGTAGGCATGCTGCGCGTTCCTACTCGACCACAGGTTGGTGGTGAAGTGGACGGTGGCCTTGCCAGCTGCTCCCTCACCCGCTCCTTTAAAGCCCGGTACCAGGTTGGCACCACCTGCTGACTCAGGGTGGTGTGCAAGGGCAGCTTAAACTGGGGGGCCAGAAAGCCAATCAGGTTTCTAAACCTCATGTCCCTGATAACCGAGAAGGGCTGCCCATCCAGCATGATCATTTCCCCCAACATGTGCATGGCTTTCAGTTGAAAGTCACGCCACCCTCCATATGCTGCAGCTGCCTATGGACTTGGGATCATCCACCCACGCCACCTCCCTGGGATCATCCACCCACGCCAACTTAAAATGCGCCCATACGGAGGAATTTTTGCCCCTTCTTGATTTCTGGCCCACACCAGGTGATGCATTGCTGACAGCGCTGATGGGAGGGGCAGAACATGGTGGTGACACAGCTCTCGGAGGGACAGCCATCACCTCAGCTCCAGACATCTCCTCCGTGGGACTAGTGTCTGCCTTGCTGTCCTCAGTCTGAATGATGTCCCCCCATGAAGGGGAGTACTGGGACCCTGAGGCTGATGGATTGCCCACCATGCTTCTGCCACTCTCCCTGCACTCCCGATAGCTGCTGCTGCTGCTGCTGCTGCTCCTCTTCCCTGCTGCCATTGCCTGGGGATTGGGCCCTGCCTTTAGCAGCTGGGGTGGGATCCACCAGCCCTGGACTGCTGGGGATCACCTCAATAATGGGGGATGATGGTGACCCATGATGAATTTCGGATCCTGCCCCTGAAGCACCTGCACCTGCTCCTGCAGCTGCAGCAGAGACAGTTGCAGACTCCTGGAGTGCAGGCCTTCCAATGCCCTGTGTGGCAGTGGAGGACGCTGGCAGGAGGTGATGCCAAACCACTCCCCTAGTGTCACTGCTGGGAGCCTCTGAAGCCTGTCTCCCAAAATCAGGCCTGTGCAGTTTGGGGCATGGTGATAGGCTCAGGTTGCTGCTGATGCCTGCCACTCCGCTGGCACAGCCCCTGCCACCTTTGCCACGTGCCCCATTGCCCACCTTATGGGCAGCAGACCGGTGTCTCCTGCTTCCCTTCTCCATTTCTCCCACCCAAAGAATGCAAAGAAAGATTTTATATTTTTTGTATTTATTTATTCAAATTTGGAACATAATATTATATATCTACACTAACTCTAGCTGCTATTAACTTTTCTAAAACCTATGGAACTGAATGGAATATTATCTAATATCTACAAAGGCCTAGTCCTACAAACACACTATAAAATATTAAAACTGGATCACTACACACTATCTCTATCTATCTGTATAACTAAGCTAACTCCTACAACTATCTATCTATCTATCTATCTATCTAGAGAGAGAGAGACAGAGAGAGAGAGAAAGACTTGGAAAGCAACTGAACAGTACAACTCTCAAGGAAGCTCTGGATCCCAGGAGGATGCAGTCAATCAATTATTTAATAATAACGAAGGCGGAAGCTGAAACGTCTAGTTCCAGCTTCAGCAGTGCTACTGACGAAGACGGAAGCCGAAACATCTAGCTCCAGCTTCAGCATCAGCTTTTTATCTTTCCATCTACCCCTGTTTATCAATCTACGTCTATAAAAATTATATATATACACACAGAGGGATGGGGGGGAACACAGACAGCTCACAACAAACAACACAGGGAGGGGTAGAAAACTGAAATGAAACCTAAATCAATCTAATCCTACTCTAAATAAATCCAAAAATAGGTGAAGGGAATCAGGGATGGAATATATACATGGATGAGGAAAGGATTCAATGGAGAGGAGGGAGAAACAACACAGGGAGGGGTAAAAAATAAAAATAACACCTAAATCTATCTAATCTAATCTAAATAAATGAAATTATGGAGGTAAATGTGTGGAAATGGGTGAAATAAGAGGAGGATGGCAATGGATTAGGAACAGAAACTGCTGGGAGAGGGAGAGTTCTGAAAACGCCTGCTGACAGGATCAGTGGCTAGCTCAGAAGGAATTGGAAGGGGGGGAGGGCAATGACTTTTGTTACTTGCTGCACCCGCCTTACCACAAGCACCATTGGCTCTGTGCAACCTAGCCCCATGCCAATCGCAGACTGCGAAGCCAGTGGTCTGAGGAAAAGAGGGATAGTGATTGGGCAGGCTGGCTGCTAGTCCAAGCCTCTCCACCCCCGGCACCAGGAAGTCTGCTCCTCAGCTCCACCATCACCACCCGGGCCTGCCAGCCAGGTTTTTCTCACCCAAACGTGCCCAAACTCATCCGAACGCAGCCGAACTGTTCAGGGGTTTTGGCGTTTGGTTCGGTCATTTGGTTCGACCATCTGAACTGGTTGAGTTTGGCCCAAACCCTGAATGTCCGATCCGCGTTCGCACATCCCTATAATGTTGGCTAATGGAGCATACTGTTTTGTTTGCTTTTACCCTAAGAGATAAGGGAGAATGTGCTCAATGTTTCCAAAACAAAAACGTTGTAGACCAAATATAGCACAACTACCTAACAGACGAGTTCATGAACACCAGAATTTTGAAGCTCCAAAATACACTAAATTGTGTCCAGCTGCACTATCTGGCCTTAACTGAATACATAGCAGGTACCACTCCACAAGGAGAAAAAAAACCTTTCACGTTTGATATCAATCACTCTGTCGTAGAGGTGAAGCAATTCCTTAGGATAAGGTATTGATCCATATTGATCCCTGACATACAAAACCATCAAGACATGTGCCCCAATTGAGAAACAAATTTCTGTTCAGGATAGTACTTAAGCATGTGTCCACTGAAGTCAATGGGATAAACTCAAGAACTTTCTCTAAAATTTGGATATTGAGGCTGTCCGTGGTAGTTGCTGCAACTAACTCCATAAACTCAAGAAGGAGGAGGGATGGGAAATAGCATAAAGCAATTTTTAATCTTAAAGTTCCCTCTAGCGATGACATTGCCACTTCAGTTTATTGAGCTCTGTGGTTAAAAATCCTGGATATTATCATTTGTGCTGAATAATAAAGGAGGATACATCATGGTTCTTTCTTGAGTATAATGATTACTACTTCCATCTAGTGGAAAAAAAATATGAACCATCTAATAGGTGTGTGTGACACACTTATTTCTATAGTTGACTGGCTTGACATTTCAGTGTGACCACTGACTAGTGATGGACTGCATTCCATTCTTGCACAAGTGTAACTGACAGGTTGCATTTGTGTGTGTGTGTGTGTGTGTGCATGCATGTGCATGCTCATTGCAGGTACTAGTTGTTAGTAATAATAATAATAATAATAAT
>QEPC01001906.1:294339-306898 GCA_003113815.1 Sphenodon punctatus | reverse complement strand
TCCCCGCTGTTCACAGTCTTGGCTGTCCATGTGAATGTCACGGGTGTTTGCTGGGTGCTTCCCGGTGTGGGTGTTTGGCCGCTGGGTGTTTGTCAGCCCCTCCCCTTTCCATCCCACTACCCTCCACGGCACTGTCTGTGTAACAGTCTCCCTGCTTGGCGGTGCCGAGTGTTCGCTGGGTGTGCACTGCTCACCCACACATCGGCGCTGCTGCAGCGTCGGTGTAAAAAAGACCTTCACGTGTGTTAGAGTCCTACTGAAGTGAAGGGATCTTGTGGCCACACTAAGGCCCTTTTTACATGAGACGGTACCACTCATGCCCACGCAGTGGATCTGCATGAGCATGAGTAGTACTATCTCGTGTAAATCCCACAGTCGGTAAGTGGGGTGCGTGTGTGCTCCCACGAAACAAGCATCCCCACTCACCCCCCACGTATGGAGCAACAGGGGGAAACAGTAATTGTTCTGTGCGTGGGGGATGGGTGTGCACCCATGTGCACTGGTGTCCGGCACCCACACACACACCCATGCTGCAGCGCGCACACCCACCCCCCCATGCAGCTTCAGCCCGTGTATTAAGGGCCTAAGTGTTAGTATCAGTCCTATCTATTTAAAGGATTATGCTGTATGTCGTTCATTGGCTATGTGGCAGTTTTGGTGGGACTATGTTTTTTTTGTGTTATTAAAAAGTCATGATTCATTCCTTTAGACAGCACATTTCTGATCTTAAATTCTGACAAACAGTTCATGAACTACATGTTCAGCAAAATCCTCATCGGAGCTGCAGTGTCAATAATTAATGACAAATGTTCTCTTCTAAACTGGGCTAAGATAAACAAAAGGAAAGGCGACATGACACATGACGGTTCAAGACTTCTCTGTCTCTTTAGATTTCCAATTTCAACGCGTCGCTGTGTCGGATTGACAATTTTTTCCCTCCCTTTATCTAAACGGCAATTGCTCTTCCAAAACTTATTTTTTAACCTATATTTGACTCTCCAAGTACTTTCCCAAAGAGCAGTCGTAAGGAAATCTGCTTCAAATTGGAATTCTTCCGCTTGGGTACAATCATGCAAACAACCAGGCAGAATTTATTTAACCTTCAGCCAACTGCTCAACCAAGTTGAAATTATTGATAGCCCATCAGTAATGATCAAGATGGAGAGGCTAAATGAAGAGGTTCTTTTTTTTTTTTTTTTAACAAGAGAACCATTGAGCTGGTAACAGGACTTGAAATGCCGTGTCAGCTCAGCTAGCATGGTCAAGGAGCTCAGCTGCGGGAGGTAAATAAAACTGTTAAGTTATGGTTGCCCTCCAATCAGTCACAGGGGTAATGATGTTTGGCTTTATTCAGGTTATATGTCAGCAAATATACATCTCACAGACAGCTTCTAAGAGAGCCTTAAGATCATGCTTATTGTTTTATATAGATAGGGGTCGGATGCTGATATATGGTGGTCATAGGCCATGGAAATAAATTTCGCAGGATTCAGCAGGTAAAGTTAATCTCAATCCAAGACGGGGTAGAGGGCAGTTTTGATAGAATATTCATTCCATTGACAGTGATGGGACATTTTTTTCCCATTATGTCTTGTGCAAATCACTTGAGGACAGACCATTTTTTTCTCCCCATTGATCCTAAATTTATCACCCCCCAATGCAGAATGTGTTTCAGATGCAGCCTTTAGGAGATAGTTGCAGTCAAGTAGACAGTCAGATTCTGGCTTTTGAACTCTTCTGGGCCCAGTGCTCTTCAGCTACTGGGTTCACAATGACAAGCGAGTCCCAGGTTCATCAGAACCTAAAGGGGAAAATCACAAGTCACGCCTGTCAGTGTAAACATGGAATGGGAAGTGAGGAGGAACTGAGGGAATATGTCCCCTTATTTGCAGAGGACAGTTCCATGACACATTTTGACCCTTCATGGCCAATGCCACAAGGGGTACAGGGGTGGGGAGATTGAGAACTAGCTAGGATTGCCACCTCTCCCAGTGAAGAAAACTGGGCAGTGACAATTTATGTACATTTGCAGGCATTGGTTCTAAATGCCTAAATGGCATTAAATTTATGCAGATTTTCAAAAACGTTAAGAATAATAGGGAAAGGAGGTAGGAGCAGGACAGATGAGTGCAGGGGCAGGGAACAGGTACAAAGGTATGGAGGGGCCTGAGTCGATGGGTAACCCCACAACCCATGCACAGAGAGGCTTCCAGAGCAAGGAAACTCAGTCTGTTTCCACCCAGTCAGATACTGGATCGCCTGGATTTTCTGCACCTTTCGCTTCTGCTGCTTCTGATCTGTTCCAGCTACCTGCAGCCCCCACTGCTGCCAGACAATCACGGTGGCTCCTTTATCTCTTGTGGCTGCTTTCCTCTTTCCCTTCATGGAACATGCAGACTCAAGGCTGGTCCTGCCAAAGGAAAAGGAGGATCAGATCCAGGTAGTCCTACAGTGATGTTGACAAATGCTGAGAATTATCAGGTTGATCTGAAGCCTGGAGATGATGTTTGAAAGCCCTGGGGCTCAGGAACAACCCTGACTCGCACCACTCTGCTCCTCACCAGCATTCCAATTATTCAGAATCAGGCTCCGTGGGTAGAGCTGGGGTGCACTGGGACATCTAGAGGGAGGAGCTGCCTTCTGCTCATTTTGGCTAGCTACCTCTGTTAAGCATCCCTCAAAACCATGTGGGTTTTTGCAGGGTTTTTAGGTTGATAAACTTGGAATGCTTTGCATTTGTTTTATGGCTTCTTCTGAGCCATTGGGGTTATGCTGGATTCATGGTTTCAGAATTTGTTTCAGCAACTGCATGGGCTGGGAACTTTTTCTTGTTTTAAATGAAAACTGGCATTCTTGTTTCCCTGGGTTTTCATGGTTGTTGTTTTGAAGAAACTTCCAATTATGAGACTTGTGAGAACCTGAAGTACTGGCAAGCAGAGGTGCTCGATTTGCAGGCTTCTCTAAGTATTTTGAGAGTGTAACCCTTTGGGTTAGAGTTGGAACTGGGGTTGCTGATTGGGAGCAGGGAGAAAGCTGCTGGTCAGTGGAGGAGGAGTGCCTCTGGAAGGCTGGTACGAAAACTCGCAAGAAAGAGATTACCAGAGAAGGGCTATGGAGAACAAGAAGCTAGGAGTCTATGGAATTGGCTCACTAGACAAAAAATAGTAAGACTTGGGGGAGACTACCCCTGTGTGAGAATCAGCGTAACCTAGTAGATAAGGTGTTGGAGTTGGACTTGGGAGACCAGAGATCAAATCCTATATAACCATGAATTTACTGGGTGGCCTTGCTCTTGGACAAGTCACTCTGTCATATACGTATGCTTAGAGAAAGTCCAGGGGTACACCCCCGCGTCTACCCACTTGCAGCCACACCTGGATTCATTTTAAACAGACCCAGCAGCTGCTGTGGCTCACAATCTGCCTGCACAGCTCCCTCCTTCCCCACACCATAGAGCTGCGAGCAGATCAGCCACCGCACTAAGCTGCCGCCTGCAGCTCTATGGTGTTGCCCCGGGCAACCCCCGACTGGGAACGGACCAGCAGTGACTGGTCCACCAAGCAGATGTATCACTACTCCACCTCCACCCCGTGCCCCAAGTTTGGGCAGCCCATTCTGCTGACAATGCTCTGGGATGAGCCATGGATGCCATCTGTGAAAAAGCACCCTCTTGCCGTCACCTCAGTTTCCCAGCTGTAAAATGGGAATAATAACGACCTACTCACAGGGTTGTTGTGAGAATGAACTAGATAAGGGTTGTAGAACCCTAGAATCTGAAAGTGCAATATAAGGGATAAATAACATCCTGTGCATTACAAGTTTCCAGGCTTGTGCATTCATACTGTGATGGTTAAGGTCAACATGACAGTTCCCTAAAGAAAATGGACCAATTAACAAAGAGCAATGTTTCATAATATCAATGGGGGCAATACCTCCCCAACTCATTTTTAATTTATTTTTTAATTGTTAACAATGACAGGAATATTGTTGAGCAAAATTCAGCTTAGGTTTGGAAATCAGAAGCACAGTAACCTACTCTTATAAAAATCTTTTAATGTGCTAATAATTTCTTCTGTCTCCACAAACATGCCCTTGCTGTCTGTCTGCCAGAGGGTACCATAACAGACTATCCTAAAAAAACAACTCAGGGCATTAGGTATTCTAGAATGTAGCAGCTTACCTACTTCAAAGTAGCTGGCTCTTGTGTTCTGTGAACTGCACTGGCTTTAATCCACTCCAGGATGGAATTCAAAGAATTGGTTCTGATAGATAAAGCCAGCAGGCCTGAACAGTGGATCAGGAGCAGAAGTGGGGTCATTCCATCTATGAATAGGATCCGGATCCTGATTGATAGTGAATATACTTTGCATGTCTTTGTTGCTGTCTGGGGGACATGCACTTAAGGCTGTTTTTACATGGGCCGCGGCTGCGTGGGGGTGGGGGTGCACGCCGCAGTGTGGCCGGTGCATGGGTGTTGGTGCACATGGGCACTGGTGCACACAGGGGTGCACCCCCACGCACAGAGCAACCTCCGTTTCCCCCAGTTGCTCCGTGCATGGGGATGCATGGGGGTGTGTGAGTGGGGATGCGTGTTTCACGGAAGCGCGCACGCACCCCCACTCACTGACAGCGGGATTTACACAAGATGGTACCACTCATGTAAAAAGGTCCTAAGTCTCAAAATGATTAAGATTTATCTCAGTATTTATTATTCAGTAAATCAAGTGTGGTGGGGATAAGCCTCAAAATGGGGTCATTTGAGGAAAACATTTTGGGTAAAGTCCTGTGTTTCTGAATCTTATAGATCTAGCTGTCCCTGTGTTGATGTATTAAATGAGATTAGCTGAGGTGCAGTCTCTAGCAATGCATTTTCGAAGACTAAAGGCCAAACATTCTCAATAGAAGGTCCTTGCCAGTAGAATGTACTCCCTAGGGTAGTCCACCAATGTCCAATTCCACTGGCTGCCAAAGAACGGTACATGAATTGTTGGTGCATTTAGGGCTGATTGGAGCATATACATTTGGGCTTCCAATTGTGGTCTGTGTAATGTATCCAGAGGTTATGACAATAGGTATACAAATATCAATCACTGCCTTGGTTAAGTGAATAAGTGGCAAACTGTCATTCATTTTCAGGGACTACAGAATTACCAAATTGTGTTTCAAAAGGCCCAATCCTGCCCTCCTTACAGCTTGTTAATTTTACCTTGCTCTGCTGACGTCTAGTTAATTTTACCCAGCTCTGACACCGTCTTGTTAATTTGAATCCACTGCCAGCTTGTGAATTTCAACCCCACTCTGAGGTTAGCTGGGCAGCAGGCACTGGGCAGAAGGGGGAGGACAAAAATTGCACAAAATATGCACTTGTGAGAATGGTAGATCCCATGAATCCATGATTAGGGATGTCAGTGTAAAATGTGCAAAAAAAAAAATTGTGGGAGACACGTCTCATTATCAGGGTGCCCAGAAAATAAATTGTGCAATTTTAAGAATGTGGGAACAAGAAAATCACAGGAGACACCATCTCGTGTGAAAGCTGCCCTACATATCAAAGGTTTCTAAACCAGCATTTGAAAACTACGCACGACTCTGCAAATTGCTTGTCACACATGTAAAAGCGGCCTGATTGTGAGTCTCACGGGAGTTTCCCATGTGGGTGTGGTGTTGCAATCCCAGGATCCCCAGCGCTGCCTTCTTTGTCGTGGGAGAGGAATGATCGCTGGAGATTACAAAACCCCACGATATTCATGCATGTCTGAAAACGCCCTCAGCTTTTATTTGAATGTTGTCCTTACACAAATTTCCATTGACCTCAATGTGAATTTGCTTGAGTGAAAAATTAGTGAGGATTTTAGGACTTGAATCGGGGTTCCCTGAGTTCATTTGGATTAAATTGTTTCATCCCTAACACAAGAAGGACTTTCTGAAGTTATGTCCCACCATCCCCTCAGCACCCCACCTGCATTGCCTAGTATCAGTGCTTCCCGTCTCTCATTAAATTTGCCACAATTACTGAAGAATGAATACTAGAGTGACAATAGATCTTACCTATTAAACACCCTTGGGGATAAGCGAGTGGTCCTGACGTGAGAGAGAGATGCATCAATTACATGGACATGACTAACTGCTTTTTCAAGCATAACTCGAGTCCCCCTGAAATGTCTTTGTAAAATGAAAGCAAGCTATAGTATTTCATGAAGAGTAATTACTTGCCCTTCTGTGGGTTGTGTCTTCCTTCTACGGCAATTGGGATTGAACAAAAAGTTTCTTACTCTGTTAGCTTTGGGCTGATGTAAAATGGACTAACAAATTCAGCTACTCAATAAATCAAGTGTGGTGGGATAAGACGAACATCCCATTACCACTTAAAAGCGGGAAGGCCAGCCGTATCACAGAACGTCTGTTCCTTGCTTGTGGCTCAGAGTACAGCAAGAAAGCCTATCCTTTCATAACAAAAGATACTGTTTGAAAACCTGCAGTACAAAGGAACATGCAATGTAAATTGTGGAACACTCGTCCGCTTTTCATCTTGTTGCCGCATAACTATGTAATCTAACAAAAGCCCACCCCACATCACTGTATGTTGACAGGGCTGCACCCAGGCAAGCATAGCCTGTGCTACTGCACAGGGACCAGAAATAAACTTGAAATGATAACGTGAGTCAGAGAAGCACTGGCATAAAATATGGGACTACAGTGCTCCAAATGTGGGGTGGTCCGGCCTGTGGAGAGCCCCCAGCACCATGTAGACTAGAAATAACAAAATGAGGGGTCCGCAGGACCTACAAGTGCAGGAAGTACTGGTCCCTGAAGGGGGCAGGTAGTCAGTGTGCGTCCGTCAAATATTCTCATGTTAGGAAATCAGACATAAAAAATTAAATGCAATAACATTTCCCCTTTTTTCTGATGGATGAGTCAGGCTGGGTCCATTCAACATTCCTATGGTAGAAGGGGGCCCTCATAACCATTTTGCACAGAGCCCAAATTCTCTGGATCTGGCACTCTGCATGCTGAATAGCAAATGGAAAATTAAGATTGGATCTTAGGGTGCTTTTAGACACGACGGCTGCCACTGCCACAGACTTCTCTGGGCAGTGGAGACAGCCATCACTCTGGCTGGGATCTACCAGGTTGCTAAAGAAGCGTTACAGCCCGGCACTGCATACAGTCCCCCCCCACCCCCCATGTGGATTTCCCCAAGTGACAGCCTGGATCACCCTGTGGGTGGCCCACTACAGTCAAGAGCCAGACCATGGTAACATCTGGCGGCTGGTTTTAAATGTGACGTTGGCACCCAGATTAATCCACGCTAAAGGGGAGTAATCCATGCCAATGTCCTGTCTGAAAACACCCTTCGTTTTCTTGAAATGGATGCTAGTCTGCCTCTCTAATATATTTCTACCACCTTTGAGGTACTGGCTACAACTTCTCTTCCTCAGGTTACCTGTTTGCCATCCTGTCCCATTCCTGGAAAATGTGCATTATAATTAATTACTGTAGCCACAATTATCCAGAGACATTTTAATATTGAACAGCTTGTGCTTGATTTGCAAATGACATGGAGAGAGACCTGCCTGCCTTTTACACAATGATCAGCTTCCATGTCTTAAAGGAAAGTTATAAGAAATTAAAGGAAGGTTTTCCATTAAACTATTTCCATTAAAGAAAATAATATCCAATATCATGTGCAAAATTTGAAGCTATTCCAGGGTTCCACAAACAATGTTTATTGATCATTATCAGTTTATTTTGTACTATAATAGTAAAAAATCTCACTTTTCTCTTCCCTTGTCTATTTCTTCAAATTGGCTGTCAGTTCTCCCTTTCTTCAGTGGAGTAGCAGTTGCAGGCTCAAGGAAGGCATTGTGTGGGACAATCTATGAGGACAAGTTAAACTTAGCAAATGGAAGCCCTCAGGAGAGATGTTCTACAGTAGCGCCGTATAGAAGTTGGGAGTAGGGGGGTACTTAAGGGGTTTGCTCAGGATGGAAGAAGAAATGGGAGGATTCAAATCATAGATCTATGCCATGAATCCATCCTCCATCCTTGAAATGCTTTCATCTCCATTCCCTTCCCCTGAACTCATTCTTTCAGCTCTTGATGGTAGGGAGGGACTGAATCCATGGGCCAAATCCAAAAATTGGAAAAGGGCCAAATAAAAAGCATCCTTGGGCCAGTTTTGGCACACAGACCAGGACTTTCCCACCCCTGGTCTAAGGCGATGGGTATTTTTAAACCTGATGCTACCACGAGTGGCCACACTAACTCTGGCATGGGCACCCATGGTGGTGTCATGTCTGCTCCCGCCTGCCAGTTGTTTGCTGCGGGTGGGAGAAGAGATAACCCCGGACCGTGACAGGGCTAACACCAGAATGTGTGCTTGGCTCCCTGCCAGTGCACATATCAGAGTTAGCCCTGCCACGGTCCAGGGAAGCTTACCCCGGACTGTGGAAGAGAGCGGGCCATCATGTCTGATGGTCTGCTCTACCTAACTCCGGATCGTGGCCAGATCTTCTCAGTGCAGGTGCAGCAGCCTCATAGGCCGCCACATCGGCCTGTCAGGGTGGAGGCAGGGCCATGCTGAGCAGCGCGGGGGGTGAGGCCATGCGGATCCATGTCTTCATGTCCCCCCACCCCAGCTGCCAGAACATTTGTTCGGTGGATGGGTCTGATCCCCCTCACCACGGGCAGAATCTAAGTGAATGTGAATGTACTTTATTGCGTAGTCAAAGACCATAGCATTTACATAAGACAAACAAAACAAGACAAAAAACAGCAAAATCATAATATCTAGTGAATAAATTGGCAGCTAAGGGTCTAAAGACAATTCCCCCATAAAGGCATCTTAATCAATAGCCCCATGGTTTGCCCCTAAGAATTCCATCTCCCCAAAAATTCCTAACATAAAACCAGCATACAATTCTAAACCCCCCTCTCAGCTGACTCAATTCCTGCAATATTTATCCATTAATCAATGAAACACCTGATCATCCATTGGAATATAATAAATAAATAAATAAATAAATAAATCCTTCCCACAAACTCCAACCCATCCCACAAAATCCTAGAAGAGTGGGCATTGAATGGTAAGAAGTTAGAACACTATAGTAATAACTAAGCCCAGGACTCGCAATAAACCAACAACAACCCTATCCACACATAAAAACCTCAATCCTAATACAAAATTCAAAGTTACTTCTCAAGGCTGGAGTCACAAGACCAGCCTACCCACTAATACCTATGAGCTCACTATTGGAGTTTATGGTGGGTTCCATGACCCAACACCAGCACCTCCCATATAGTTCTGGCTTCGCCAACTCTCAAGTTGCACCCGGGGCCCAGACCCCCACCAGCTGTTGAGATACCCCCAGGAGACCAGGAGTGTGGACTATGTCTGCTTCAGGAACTGACCTAAAATGGGACAGCTGGTCAAGGATAATGGGAACCACCTGTTTTCGCCTTACCACTGGAAGCTTTATTTGTTCCTCAATTCCCACAGGCTCAGACCCAGCCCCACCATCCATCACAGGCCTCAACCCTTCCTCAGAGGGGGGAACCAACAGACCTCCCTCTGTGGCCCCCTCCAAAGACCCTTCTTCAGGAGGATTTTGTGCCCGCTCATCAATACGATCTGAACTTTCTTTAATGAGATGACCACCAGACCCCGCCCTAGCCCTGGCACCCATACCTCCAGTACCACTAGATACCTGGTACTGAACTCCCCCCCCCCCCGAACTTGTAAGGGAGGGCATGGGGGGGGTCAATCGGCAGATATTTAAATACCTCCCCTACATATATACCCCAGGTAGCCAACAAATGGGCCTGATCCAAAACCCTAAAGGCAAAGGTGGGGCAATAAAAATGCACCAGCAACCTATGAATGCACCTATATGAGGGCAAAACCTGGATTGAATCAATCGCCCCAAATGGCACCCAACCTAAAATAGTCTCCAAATGGTAGGCCACTGCAGGTTTAGTATTCCAAGGGGGTAGATGGCCATTAGGCAGGGGGTAAATCCTAAATACCACCGCCCCCAAAACCGGAATTGGTTTGAACCTACGAGAACCCAAATTCCCCCCAAACTAAGTCCGAGGGCATGACTCATCAACTCGCAACCCATCCTCTAGGCCATCATACTGGCCAGAGGGCACCAGGGGAGCCAACTGGGGAAGATCTTCACTTAAAATACCCAATCCCTTATGGGCTACCCCAGACCCAACCCACTCCCTTCCAATCAATTGTTGCAGGACTGAATTTAACAAACCCTGTTGCCCCTGGGCCAAACTGACTAAGTCACTAATTTTACTCAACAAAGAACAATTGACTTGCTCCCCCATCGCCACACAAGATTTCTCAATTCGATCAAGGCAGCAACAGTCCGATATATGTGCAGAACTGGACGTGGCAGATGAGTCAGGCCCATGAGTGATTAAAGGGTCCAGGCAACATAGTTCCGGATCACAATGGCCAGCCTTCAGATGGTCCTCGTCGAATTTTGGAGAAACATTTGGGCCCCGAGTCATAGCCAATTCAATGGAATGAGTTGATACTCCTTCTGTGGGAACCAGTGATGTGAGCAAAGGGAATAATACCTGTCCAATCGTTGTTGCGATGCTTGGGGCAGGTCCACAATGCGAGGTTCCACTTGACGGGCAGTTTTCTTAGTGGCTCTTCTGCCCCCCATAATAAATACTTATCAACAAATTCCCCAATATCCCTTACTCACAAGCAAACAACCCACCCTGACACCCAACAGCACCAGCCTAAGTTACACACACCCATCAGGGCTTCTAGCCCCCTAAACCCCATCGGACCCCGAACGACCCCAAAGGACCACACCCTTTGGCTGCGGAGTCCTTAAATGCCCCCGGCTTCAGGTGGTCTGGCTGGGGGGGAGGGCAGGTAAGTGGGGGGGTACCCAGCTGGAAAAATCCCCCGCTCACGCTCCTCCTCTTCTTTTCTCCCCGCTACTTACTTACCATCTGGCCGCTTGTTCCCGCTGGGCTGGCTCCGCTGCTGGGCTGCAGCTTCGGGAGACTCTAGGAGAATCTAAGTGTGATGGCTCAGAGGGCCATCAAGTCTAAAAATACCCAATGATTCCCAAATTGTGGTCCATGAGCCACTGGTATTCCATGAGGCCATGATAAATGGGTCACAGAACTGATCGCATGACAACAGCAAAGCAGACAAAGAATGTGCTGGCTCAAGCTTTCTTGGGGCCAACACATGCACATCTCTCCCCACATGGAGGTGGCTACACAGTTGGCAGGAGGTGAATCCCCCTGTCTTGAGCAGCTGCAGCCTGCCTGCAATGAGCATGCACCAAACCGCAACCATTTCTGGTGGGTGGGTGCATGGTGGCCCATGAGAAATGTTTAAGTCCTTTATTGGTCTCTAAAGCTGGAGAATCACCAGTTTAAAGTATATGGACCTCAAACTCTTCTCCCACATAATTCCATAGAACTTGGTAATGGAACTAGTAATTTACATCAATGGGAATAGGATTAGGCCAATGGCAAGTGTTTTTGAAGCCCTAGTAGAAGTGCGTAATGTTGTGCTCTGTTATTTTGTTGAAGGAATTATATATTTAGCTTTAATCATATTAATTTTAACTTAAATTGGCAAAAATTGAAATAGCCCCATAACAGGATTGAAACAGAACAATCCCTTTTAATCCATGGAGATTATTTACAATTTTAGAACAGTGTACAGAGATTCAATGTGGATTTTTAACCATGACATATCTCCGTAAACCCATCTTGTAGTCAGCTCTGGCTCTAGGACAGCAGGATGGTGCCATCTTGTACATGCACAAGGAAGTATTGTGCGCACATGGAAGATGACAATGCCTTGCTTCTCTGGCTCCCGGACAATAGCACTGTGCCATCTTGTGCATGCTTAGTACTCAAAATAAGTTTTGGTAGGCACAAGATGGCACTATCCTGCTGTCTGGGAGCTGGAATGAACATCATGGAGCTGTGATGAAATGGGGATTGGGTTGTGATCAGTCCCTGTTTTGTTGAACCCAGGTCAGAACAGGTAGATTCTCTGGAGGTGGGATCCACCTAAATTAGCCATTTCAGCTGTACCCCATATTAATTATTAATTATTATTATTATTATTGTTATTAACAAGCATTTATATAGTGTCAGCAATGTACCTGGCGCTTTACAAAGTAATTGAATAGACACGGTCCCTGACCTAGGGCTTACAATCTGAGGGCCGGGGGGATGGGGGGGTGGAGTGCGAGGGAGACAAGGACAAAGGAAAGGGAACAGAGGGAGAGACAAGGAGTGTAACATTCACAAGGATGCGAGGTCCCAGGTGCATGTGCTTGGCTTAGTTACATCAAGAATGATGGCTGGTTGATCCATGTGGTGAGGATAGGAGTACAGAGACCTTAGATAACATTGTACTGGATGGAGGGTATCAGCAGGAGTTAGGTGAGGGGAGCAAGAAGTCGGGAAGGGCGGAGCGGAAGAGGTGGGTCTTGAGGAGGGATTTGAAGGTACAAAGGGAGGGGGCGAGGCGGATGTGGGCAGGGAGGGGGTTCCAGAC
>QEPC01001906.1:276030-294239 GCA_003113815.1 Sphenodon punctatus | reverse complement strand
ACTAGGAGCTTGTGCAGGATTTGTTCAGGAAGGGGAAGCCAGTGAAGAGAGGAGAGGAGGGGCTGCACGTGGTCGAAGCGACGAGCGAGGTGGATGACGCTGGCAGCAGAGTTTTGGATGGAGATAAGGGGAGAAAGGTGAGAGCGGGGGAGGCCAGTGAGAAGGAGATTACAGTAATCGAGGTGAGAGATGACCAGGGCATGAACAAGGGTTTTGGCAGAGGAGACAGAGAGAAAAGGGTGAATCTTAGCAATGTTATGGAGGGAGAAGCAACAGGATTTGGCAACAGAGTCAATGTAGGGTTTTAAAAAAAGGGGTGAGTCAAAGATGAAGCCTAATATACGGGCTTGGAGGATGGGAAGGATGGTGACCCCATCAAGTTTCAGATGCACAGCTATAGCCTATGGCCACCGTTATCCTCCAGAACATCTTGCTGGACTTGACTGTTTGTGGCACTGTTACCAGTGCCCATAGTTAGCACCATTGTATCTTCACAACTTCAAGACATTGGGTGCTTTTAGATGGATAGGCTTCCCCTGGTGCTAGCTGTACTAGCCCACTTCACCCTCAGGTAGCCTGTCCGTCTAAAGGCACCCCGCTAGTGGTGCTCCGGAACATCCTGGAGAGCCACCAGTGGAGCAGGGTGGCCAAACTCAGGGCACCAGCCCGAAGCAGAGCAGCTAGCCATCTGATGTGTGAGTCCACACTGCTGGTCCACTTCCAGCCAGCCCTTGTCCCGAGCAACAACATAGAGTTGTGGCTGCTCTAGCCTGCAACTCTATGGTGGTGGAGCATCATGTGGGTGGACTATGGGCAAGGGAATCTGCCAGGTCCATCTGATCCCTATCCAGGTGGGGCTGGGAGCGGACAGATGTGGGGTGCACCCATAGAGCAGCTCTGGGGGCAGGCATCTCCATGCCTGTATGAAAACACCCATTGAAAGAGAGAGCTCACACACCTGATAAATTGGCCTTACTGTAGCATTTGTACAAATAGGTGCAAAACAAGGAAGCCTTGCTCACAGAGGGTTATTAAATAGACAGGTTGGAAGCATGTTTAAAACCATTTAGTGCTCATCTGCCTACCTGATAGTATTTTATTTTCTCTCTTCCAACACATTACAGAGTAGAGAACAACAGTGTATAGATGATACTAATTTGTAAAACCAAGACTCTACTGGATTTGGTTCATATTTCAGGGTGCAGAAAGCACACGAACAACAACAGACTGTAGTTTTCATAGACATCTGTAATATTCACTAAATGCTGATCCAACTCCTAAGAGAAAATGATTGTATCATCAATATAAACAGAGCAGATTCTACCTTTTAAATCTGATGGATACATTTTATGAGCCTCTGAAATGTGGAAGAAGCTGTTTTAGCTCAGATAATGTAACCTAGTCTATAGCTGCTTTTATACGTGCACGGTGCACATGTGGCATGAAATAATGCTGCATGTAAAAATCCTGCAGGGAGGATTTAGACGCAACATGTTGAGCATTAAAGCCGACTGCACGTCTTTTAAAAGCGTGAATTAAATACCTCGACATTGAGGTATTTAATTTGCGGTTTTAAAAGAACGCACAGCCGGCTTTAACGCGCAACATGTCACATCTAAACCCAGCCCGTGGGATTTTTACACGTGGCATGATTTCACGCCGCATGTACACTGTGCATGTCTAAAAATACCCAATGATTCCCCAAGAGACAAAGGCATTTGTAACCTCAATTCCTGATAGAACTTTCCATTTAACAATAATAAGGAGAATTACTGTATTGTTACTTCAGATGCATACAGAGGTTTTAGTCTGGGGAGGACTTCATTAATTACATCTCATAAGTACAGCCCTGAGAAAAAGAGGCCTTTGCAATGTGCCATCATCACCTGCAAAGCAGGCCATTGTGATGCTACAATGCTTTGAAGGGCTCTGTCCCTCTGCTCCACACCTTCCTGAGGTGGCCCCACTCTCTTTAAAGCCTTGTGATGCTCCAAAAGGAAGGGGAGGCATGGTCATGGCAGAAAGGGCCAGAAGGGACCCTACAATCAAAGCTTCTGAGAAGGTGTCCAACACTTCCTGGAGGCCTGGGACAGAATCTCACATGGGGACTTCCTTATTTCACATTCCACACTGCTCTACTTTAAAAATTATCATTTTTAGCTTAAAATACTTTTACGAGAAACTGAATTTTTAACAAGGTTTTTTAATGCCTATACCATTTATAATTCTGCCATTTTTATTCTTATGCATTAGCAAAAGAGCCCCTCCCAACACCAACAATAAAACCCACTAACATGTGAAGCCTGAGGGAAATTGCCCATTTTGCAGCCCACTCTGGGCAGGCCAGCTCAGCTCAGCTCCCTTCCCTTTCTCTGCTGGGAACCTCCAGTAGCTGCTACAGCTGTGTGCTGAACTCCTCCACTAACCCCTGGGGAGTCCTCCAGAGCGTTCAGTTTACAACAACAGCTTGCAAGTCCAAATCCTCACTGGCCAGACCTGGCGCTGTATCTGTGCTGCTCAACTGTCCATGCTGGGGCTGTCTGGTCCTCCCATGCTGCCGGGTCCAGCAGGATCTCCTCCTGGGGCGGCTCTCCACTCACAGGCACAGCTACAGTCTCTGCTGGGCTCCTCACTCCAAGGCTGGCACACGCTGCCTTTCTCTGGTTACCTACAGTCTCTGTCCCAAGATGGCTGCTTTCCTCCCTTTTTGTCCAGCCACACCAAAATCTCCTCTTGCGGCCTCCAGCCCTTGTAGCTGCTAGTCCTCCCAGACGTGACTGCTTCCACTGATACTCAGGCACCACCTGCTGTTTGGTGTAATAGCTGACATTACATCTGTGAGCAGAAGTGTCTCTGGACTCGGCTCCTGTTTCCTCTCAGCCTTCTGGCGGCCATCTTTCAGATGGGGGCACTTTCTTTTGTTGGGAACACAGGTGTTCCCTTGGTTATGCCCCTGTAGCCCTCTCTGCTTGGTGAGCAGCTCCAGCTCCACAGCTCTACGGTTGAGTTTCACTTTGCCCTTCCACCAGTGAAAACAGGGATGCCTCAATTTTATAGACTGCAGGAGATTTCGTGTGCAGTCCATGAAATCATGAATTACACACAAAACCCGACGCATAATCCATGTGATGTAGAAAGCCATTATTATAGTAATAACAATGATAAAATGTTGATAGTCATGGTCCTGGCATGCACCTGCTAGCAGGGAGGAATAGAATCATAGGACTGGAATGGACCACAAAGAAGGTGCACTGACATCAGTGTGACTTAACTAGGTGCTTAAAGCTAAGTACATGCTTAAATGGTTTCATGATTCAGGGCCCTTATTATCATCCTCACAATTTCAATTTTGTGTGAGAAACACAGATAAATTTGTTTTTTGGAGCCCTTCCATTATTTTCAAATCATCATGCTAAGGTTGCCTGCTTTCCTCATTTGACTTATCCAGTTGTCTTGAGAGAAAGAGAGAACATCCTTAATAACAGCATATTTTAACAAATTATTTGCCAGGATCTGGGATGAGTTCTTAGATCAGAATTTATTTATTTATTTATTTATTGTTTTAGTTTCAAGTTTCTAAATTGTCTATTTCAGATTTACAGCCTCGGTCAAATGTGACTGTTCCTCTGTTTAATATTTGATCAATGTCTGCAAAGGCTTTGGTTTGAAGGGAGCATTTGATCAGTAATGGCTTTGATATATTGTGGCTTACTGCAAGTCAGTTGTCACTTAGTAATGCGTTTAAGGCAATGAAATTGTTTCTGCATTTTGTACTAGCATCCCTAGTCAATGGGTGCAGGCTCAGTTGCATCAAAATCACTTGAGGAGTTCCTAAGGTTAATGTATTATTATTATTATCTTATATTGTTTTATACTCTTAAAAAAAATCCTTGTTCTCTATAATCATGACTGGCATACATGATTTTTGCCCTTAGATTTTCTAGACCCTTAAGATTCATTCACACAACAGTCTCTTACAGTGGGTGGTGGCACAAACCGTGTATGGGAATCTTGTGTGAAATCCTTACTAACCCCTACATTCATAAATGATCCTGGGTTCTCTGCTACTTGCAAGGGCATAGCAAGGCTGTGGCAAGTCCGGGCTCATGTTCCAATTATGGGCAAGTGGGCTAGGTGTTCCCACGCACCAGGTGGCCCTCCCACGCAGGTTTTCAGCCAGCCTCAGCCTCTCCCTATAAAGGTTGGGGTGCCACCTTGACTCCCAACAGAGCCCCCCGGAGTGGCAGCAGTCCCACCAGGAAAGAAGTTTTAATAGTTGTCAGGGCTAGCACTCCACCGCTACCCACTTGGAAAACTTCCCCTGCAAGCAGCCTGAGCGCTGCTAGAAATTTTCACAGTGGGTGAGGGCAGTGTTATTATTATTATTATTAACAAACATTTATATAGCGCCAGCAGTGTACCTGGCACTTTACAAAGTAATAAAATAGACACGGTCCCTGCCCCTAGGGCTTACAATCTGAGAGACAGGAGCTGGGGGAGAGACTTAGGAAGGGGAACAGAGGGAGAGACAAGGGGTCTAACATTCATGAAGATGCGAGGTCTCAAGTGCACGTACTTGGCTTGGTTACGATGAGAATGACAGCAGGCAGGTCCATGTTGCAAGGATAAGGGTAAACCGATCGTAGGTATAGGAATAGTGGCTCAGCAGGATAAAGAGTCAGACAGAGCAGAGCGAAAGAGGTGAGTTTTAAGGAGAGATTTGAAGGTATGAAGGGAGGGGGCAAGGCGGATGTGGACAGGGAGGGAGTTCCAGGCATGGGGGGCAGCAAGTGAGAAGGGACGAAGGCGCTTAGGGGAGCAGGGAAGGCGTGGAAGGGTGAGAGAAGGGACAGAGGAGGAGCGAAGTGCACGGGCTGGAGTATGGAGGGCGATAAGTGCAGAGAGGTAGGGGGGAGCAAGGTTGTGAAGAGCTTTATAGGTGAAGACTAGGAGCTTGTGCAGGATTCGTTCAGGAAGGGGAAGCCAGTGAAGCAAAGAGAGGAGGGGCTGCACATGGTCGAAGCGACTGGCGAGGTAGATGACCCTGGCAGCAGAGTTTTGGACAGAGATGAGGGGAGAAAGGTGAGACCGGGGAAGGCCAGTGAGAAGGAGGTTACAGTAATCGAGGCGAGAGATGACCAGAGCATGAACAAGAGTTTTGGCAGACGAGACAGAGAGAAAAGGGCGAATCTTAGCAATATTATGGAGGGAGAAGCGACAGAATTTAGCAACAGAGTCAATGTAGTGTTGATTCTGCTCTCTCCTCTATTCACTCTGAAAATTTCCTGGTGGTACTCAATAGCACTAGGACTCTGGGAACAAATTCAGTTTCAGTTTTATATTGGTTTTGGTACTCATCGGTTCTTCTTTCAGTTCTCTCTGTATCAAATTTTTAACATTGCGGGTTTCCCCATTGACCTCATTGGGGAAAACCACAATGTTAAAAATCGGATTAAAAAAAAAACCAATGCAAAAGATCCAATACCAAGAAAGAGCTGAAATATCGGATTAACCCAGTATAGCCATTATTGGGTACTTTCGGTTCTTTCCGAAATTTAAAGTCCCATCCCTGGCGCTCAGGTTGCTTGTAGAAGGCCCCACTAGGCCCTTTTCACACAGACACTCTAACATGGATAAAATGGGTGTTACATGGGTGGTTTAAGTGGTTTAAGTGCTGGGAGGCATTTAAACCAAGCCCCGGCGGCTGCGCTACATTGTAGCATGTACTCACCATCGGGGGTTTGTTCCCCTGCTACCGCTGCCGCTCCTGCTGCTCCCGTGATGGAGGGGTCCTGCCGAGCACCTGTGGACAGAGGGGGTGAAGGTGAGGGGGACTGGGACAGTTTACACGCCCCCTCCCTCCCCCCCCCCCACACGGAGAACCGGAAGTGCCGGGAGGCATTTAAACCAAGCCTCGGGGACTGCGCCACAGGCCGCAAGCCGGCAGCCACAAGCCGAAGGGCCACGGCCAAAGGGTGCGGCACTTTGGGGCCCTTCAGGGCCTGGAGGGGGGGAGGGGGGAAAGGTCTGTTGGGAAAGAAACTGGAGGGGGGGAGGTAGGGGAGAAGGGAGGGAATAAAGGCTGTCTCTTATACACATCTAGATGTGTATAAGAGACAGGAGTATGATTAACAGAAAAATCTCTCTAAAGCACTACAAGGAATAATTAAGCTGTACATTTAGTCTTTGTTTGCCAAATGAGAAACAATATTTTTTATCATGGGCTTATTTTTTGTTCCTACTTCTAGCTGTCTAGATAAATATAATTAGGTAATGGATGATGGTTTGTTAGCATTTTATTACATGTGTTTGCAAGGGCATTAAGAGTAATCATAAAGCGCACAACAAATATTGTAGGTGTTCAGATTTTCTGCAGTGGAGAACGTGACTTTGTTCAAATCAGATGGGCCTGGGACATATATTCTTACCAATTAACTCTTCCTCTATTCAGAACAGGAACTGTGATAGTTCTGGCTCAGTTGATTTACATACACTAATTGCTAATTCCCATTAAGCACTGGGTGGTCACCTGCTCNCCTGGTGAGAGGGGGGTGGAGGTGGTAAGGTTCTCTGCGGGGGTGATAGGAGATAAAATAGTGCTGGGTGGGATCTATCCGGTTTTTGTGGGAGGGGTGATAGAGTGGGATATAAGTTGAGGTGGGGAATGTGATTATTGAGATGTTTAGAGTGTTATGTTAGTGACGGGCCCCTGTGGGGATTACCTGGAATATGGAATATTATGTTATTATGTAATGTTATCGGTCCTTTGGTCCAGTGTGGGGCCTAAGGGCTTGGTGGGGGGATATTGTATTGTATGTGGAATGAAGTAGTGTGGCTGACTCATCCCGGTGAGAGAGGGTTGGAGCCAGCTAAATATCCTGGTGGCAGCAGGATATTTAGAAGGATGGGGCCATTGCCTGGGTGTAGGGATGGCCGGATAAGGTATTAGTATGAGGGTTTTGTTAATATTGATATTGTATTGATTTGTATTTATCGAAGTTATATTGTGTATGCTGGACCCCTGTGTGGGAGAGGATCTCCAGCAAATGTATTATTATGTTGTACGCCTCCTCGAGTCTCCAAAAAGAGTGCGGGATATAAATAAATGTATGATGATGATGATGATGATGACATTTTATTATACATGTTTCAGGGCACCCATAGAGCACACCTGCAGCCCTGCAATATGTATAATAAAATGTAACACCCATTTTATCCATGTTAGAGTGTCTGTGTCAAAAGGATCCTAGAGTCCAGGGTCAACTGAGCCTCCTCACGCTCTGGCCACTTGATACTAGGGATGTGCTCAGGGGGTAAGTTTTGTCTTTTTGTGTCTCCACGTTTTGTGGGGGGTTTGGGGATTTTTTGCTGTTGTCTTTGGGCATCTTTAAACATAACATTAAAGCATGTCTCAAACTGTGTTAGGATATTGACATGACACTGGTTGCACCCCGTGTTCAAATGTGCCCCATGTTTAGACATGCACCCACAATTACGGAGGCAATGGGTGTTCCGATCCCTACCTTTCCTCAGAATGCAGGCGCAGTCTCCGATGGATGGGATTTCTAAGTAGTTGTGAAAGCACTTCTTTGCTTTGTCTTGCAGAGTAGGTGCTAATGTCCCTTGCAGAGGTTGTCACTGTGAGGGAAATGCAAACAGCATTGCAGCAGGATGTAATTTCAGGAATGCTTTTCATATTAAGCAAATGAAAAACTGAGCTTACAACTCCCTTTCAACTGGCACCTTTATTTATGATGTTCCCTTTTAGGGAAATAATGCTTGTGCTTCAAACAATGAGGATGGAAAAGGCCAGAGCAGATCAGATTCCTCTCCAGAAAACACGGTACTCTATTGATCCAATAACTGGAAGTTGATGCAAACACACCACTCGATATCTTTAAACTTAATGCTCCTGACATGTTCGCGAGGAACATGTGAGTTGACATAGCAATGCAATCATGTTCCTATCCCGGGTTTACCGGGAGTCCAGCACAAGGACAAAACAATGTTCAAATTGTAATGCTGCTTACACGCAACGCTCAAACATGTGCTGAGGCCATTTGCCACCCGACTGATGTTACATTTAAAGATGCCCTTTTTATCTTTCATAGAAATTTACCGCAGATAATGAACACACTTTACACTTTAAATTATAAATAATACGTAATAAATAGTATATAACTTGTAAATAAATGTTTGGTTTTTTAAAATAAAAGCTTATAGAATATAAGGCGAATAGAAAAGAAATACCCAACAACCTAGTACAATAGGAAGCCACCTGCCCCCGTGTACCTCTTCCTTCTTCAAGTCCCAAGCCCTCAGTTCACTCCTTCTGGCCCGAGATCCCTCAAGCCTGCTAAACCTAGATCTACCCTTTCTGCCCAAGATTCCCTCCTCCTCCACAAGATTTCCCAAGTCCACTGCCCCAGGTCTCCCCTTTCTACCCCAAGTCCCCCGTCCCTGGGTCCCTTCTGCTCCCAAGTCATCCCCTCTTGCCCCAAGATCCCTCCTCACTGCTTCAAGTCCCCAAGATCCCCTCTCCTTCCCCAAGATACCTCCCCCTCTGCTCCAAGTCCCCAAGATCCCCTCTCCTGCTCCAAGTTCCCTCCCCCCCTCCCTGCTCCAAGCCCCCAATATCTCCTTTCTTGCTTCAAGATCCCCCTTCTTGGCTCAACTTCCCTCCTTCTACACTGCTCCAAGCCCTCAAGATCCCTCACACTGCTACAAACCCCACAAGATCCCCTCTCCTGCCCCAAGATCCCTCTTCACTGCTCCAAGCCCCCAAGATCCTGCCTCAAGCTTCCTCCCCCCATTGCTCCAATCCCCCATGCTCCCTCCCCTCACTGACCCATCCCCCAAGATCTCCCTCCTTCCCAAGCTCCCTCTCCACACTGTTCCAAGCCCCCAATATCCCTCCCCCAGTCCCAGTACCCCCCACTGCTCCAAGATCCTTCACCCCCACTGCTCCAAACTCCCAAGATCCCCCCCTCCTTCCACAAGTTCCCTCTTCCCCCACTGCTCTAAGCTCTCAAGATCCCCCTCCTGCTCCAAGATTCCTGCACTGCCACCTCCTCACTTCATCCACGGCCACATCCTCCCCACTCAAATAATATACTGTCTTCTAGAGGTGGGACCCCGCACCCATTACCGGCTACCGGATTTACCGGTTACCGGTTCTCTGAAAACCGGATTCCCAGATTAAATCCGGTATACCGGTACCAGATTTATTTCATTGATTTCAATGGGGCGCTGTGTCCCCATTGAAATCAATGAAATCAATTAATTCCCTCCCCCTCCCCCTCCCAGGCTGCGCGGGTGGAAGGGGGGACACCACCCACCCACCCTGCCCAGCCTGAATTTTTGTTTAAAAACAGACTCAGAGGCGAGCCCACCCCCCAGCACCAGCGGCCGCGGCGTCCCCGCAGCCACCGGTAAGTATGACCCGATCCCTGGGGGGGGTGTTTAACACCCCCCCAACCCCCCAGGGTTTCCCCCAGGGAACTTCCGGGTTTCCCCGGAAGGCCTAGAGCATCTCTGACGCTGGCAGCCACAGCCGGCGCTGAGGCCGCCAGACCACCCACCGCCGCCGCCGGAGCTCCGCAAGGTAAGCAAGCGCACTGAACTTTAGTAGGGATGATCCCTGGGGGGTTGGGGGGGTGTTAAACACCCCCCCCAGGGATCGGGTCATACTTACCGGTGGCTGCAGGGACGCCGCGGCCGCTGGTGCTGGGGGGTGGACTGGGCTCGCCTCTGAGTCTTTTTTTAAACAAAAATCCAGGCTGGGCAGGGTGGGTGGGGGGTGTCCCCCCCTTCCACCCGCGCAGCCTGGACTCGGGGAGGGTTTGTTTTTTTAAACTTTTTTGCTGGGACTTTAAGTTTTTACATTGCAGCCATTTTTAAATGACTGCAATGTAAAAAAATCTGGTACCCGGAATCCGGTACCCGGACCAGATTTACCGGGTCGAATCCGATAATGCCGGTACGCCCAGTACCGGCATTATCGGATACCGGATTTACCGGTTTTCCCTCCCCTACTGTCTTCCCAGTTGTATACAACACTCTAATCAGTCCCTGTTTCCAGGGGGACCAATCAGGGGTGTGCTGTGTGTTGCCTGCTGCCCTTACATCGGTCCCCCTGGAAACAGGGACTGATATAGAGTGTTGTACAGAGCTGGGAAAAGGCTTCCCACTCAGATCATTTACTGTAGGGTCCCAGTTAAACTCTGCAGCCTAAGATTAGCATAACAGTGTCTAGGATTGGGGCTCTGAAATTGGTGGTGGTAGGGGGACTCTGAATTTCAGACATTTTTCAGGGACTTCCATCTCTGGAAGACCCAAAATGCATGCCCCTACTTGATACCCATTTGTGCAACACTCTTTCAGAGTTGTGGAAGTTTGGCGTGCTTTCATAGAGAGGATAGGGGATGGATCCATGGCATAGATCCATGATCTGGTCTCTTCTCTGGATCCATTCTGAGTGCACCCCCACCTCCAATTCTTATCTGACCTGTGGAGCTTGTACTAGCCTTGAAAGTGGCCCAGGGGAGAGAAAGGTTTCCCTACCCCCGTAGAGCCTTCATTTCTGTGTTCAGTGAATCTATACATCAGCACTGACCAAAATAACATTTAGCTTTATCTTTCTGCCCAGCTAAAAGAATATCCCCCTTTACTCCTCTGGAGGTGAACATTATTTCAGTAAGCGAGAACTTCAAGGAACACTAATGTGATTGGTTTGAGTTTTATGATATGCTGCACAAAGGTTGTCCAAACCTACAGTATATTCAATGCTACATAGGGTGACTTGGTGGCTTAGACTTTGGTTGTAAATTTTGCTTGTGGTGTATTATCAAGTTTTCAAACTAAACTTTCCTGGGATATTAATAATATAGGTTCCAGACATTGCTCATTTGTATTGTTGCACAGATGAGTGTTCATTCTGAAGCCTATGTGACTAGTTCACAAGAGGAAAGCTGTGGGACTGACTAAATTTTTACACCCAGATGTAGAAGTTTAGAAACATTTTGGTTAATTAGCATTAATTATTCTCATATGTTCCTAAACCAAAGTTTCATAAAGCAGCTATACCATTATCTTGTGTGATATTTGTCTTGATTTGGATAAGGTAATCCACCAATGTCAGAAAATCTCTCCCTATGTGTACCAATGAAGCCTCACGAACATTTAAATCCCATTAGCCACTCCCCTACTGGAGGAGAAAAAGATTTAATTGGAACTCAACACACATTTGAAACCTCACTACAAAAGAAAAAAAAAACATCTTTAGGCCCTGAGTATGATTAACAGAAAAATCTCTCTAAAGCACTACAAGGAATAATTAAGCTGTACATTTAGTCTTTGTTTGCCAAATGAGAAACAATATTTTTTATCATGGGCTTATTTTTTGTTCCTACTTCTAGCTGTCTAGATAAATATAATTAGGTAATGGATGATGGTTTGTTAGCATTTTATTACATGTGTTTGCAAGGGCATTAAGAGTAATCATAAAGCGCACAACAAATATTGTAGGTGTTCAGATTTTCTGCAGTGGAGAACGTGACTTTGTTCAAATCAGATGGGCCTGGGACATATATTCTTACCAATTAACTCTTCCTCTATTCAGAACAGGAACTGTGATAGTTCTGGCTCAGTTGATTTACATACACTAATTGCTAATTCCCATTAAGCACTGGGTGGTCACCTGCTCAATAAAATTCATAAATTAATATTTTTACAGAGCAATTATTCATAGATAGCAGGAAACAATCAGAGTAACTTTACACTTGCTTGCTATTAGCTATGGAAGAGAATTGTCTTTGCATTTAGCAGGCTGTTTGCTTCTTTGCTATACAGACAACATGAGCTGTATAGGGTTCAGAAGTGTATAAGTGTGTGTTGTGTAAAAGTTGCAGAGAGATTGTGATTAAACATATAGGTTTGTTGTTTAAGTCGTATGATCAGATTTTCTTAGCTAATGTGACTCATCTGGTTGGTAAATAATTATGTTTCTATTTTACTGATGAATTTTTAAAGCAAGGTGAGTTATCCATACACATACAACCTACAGAAATAATCCATATTTATGGCCACTGTAGTTAAAGGGGAAATCTGAACTAGGATCAGTTTGGGTTTTTTTAAAAAATAAATAAATCTCACAGCTGAATTGTTCTAAGAAGCCATTCAGGAGCTCAGTTCACTAACAGATGCCTTATTTGCATCTTAATCAATAGACAGCTGACAAGCCAGGGCAAGATGGCAGAGGCACAAGACACCCTGCCAACCAGTAACAGTCCGAAGGTGCAGATTTTATAGGAAGGGATTGAGAATGTGGTACATTTTAGCACAATTGATTAAAATGTCTCTTGATATTATACCAGGAGTAGCCAAAGTTCCCAACTCAAAGGGCCATGGATCAAAATCTTCATATGGCCAAGAGCCACAAGACACACACACTTGGCTGGTAAAGACAGTGCTCTGTGGTCCTAGCTACTCAGATTCTGAGGAACCACTGTGATTATCTCCTGAGATTCAGGTGCAATGAAGACACAAGGCCATTAAGGCAGGGTGGGGTTCAAGACCATCCCTGGTCAAGAACTGCACTTGAACTTCCCCCGAACCACAGTTTGGCCACCCCTGTGTTACATCATAAGATTAGAGATACAGATTCCTATCAACACCTCTGACTTTATCCTAGTAAATAAAGGGTTGGACGTAGGAAAGTAGGGTTTAAATTCCATCTTAGCCACGAACCTTCTGGATGGACTTGGGAAAGTAACATTCTGTCAGCTTCCTTTTCCCATCTGTAAAATGGGAACATCAACCACCTACCTCACAGGGTTGTAGTGAGGATAAACTAGTTAAAGATTGTAGAGCACTTTGAACACTGAAAATGCCATATAGATAATAGTAATTTAAGCCAGAGTTTTGGAGACTGTGGATTGGCCCTCCCAGAGGGCTGTGGTATCTGCAGATAGCATCATGATCCTACTGATAATAAAATTTTTGCTGGACTTTATTGCTATATGGGGTCACAGGATCATAGTTCAGTTTCAAAATACTGAACTATAATAGGGCCATGCAGACAAAAGGTTTGGGAACCCCTATGTTAAGCCCATGGCTAGCATGGGAGCCTCTCTAGCCAAGTCCAGTGAAACTATCCAAATGCCTAAAGTTAAGTACATGCTTAAGTCTCTTGTTGTAGGATCCCAGCAATGGGGCATGATCGGGCCAGGAAAAGAAAAGAGTATTTATTTATTTATTTATTTATTTAGTCCAATTTTTACTCTGCCCTTGCCAAATGGTTCAGGGCAGCTTAGAAAACAAAAACAATACATATAAAACCAGCATAAAAAACCCAACCCCCAATCATTCCCCCCAACTCCACAAACCCTCCCCAACCACCTCATCACAGCCCTACCCCAAACACCCACCAAACCCTATCCCTGCCCACCGAATACCCTAACAAATAGAAAGGTCTTACGCTGCTCCGGAAGATGCCTAGGCTTGGGCTCAAACAAACCTCAGGGGGAAGGGAGTTCCATAACATTGGAGCAGCAACCGAGAAAATCTCCCTGCGAGCCCTCATCTACGAACAAGACTAACAGATGGTACCCACAGGGAGGCACTCCCGACCAATCGCAGGGACTGCAGTGGGGCATGGAAGGACAGGCCATCTCTCAGATAGGTGCGGTCAAGACCATTTTGGATGAGTTCAGCCTAAAATTAGGAGTCAAACTAGGATTAGGAGTGTGGGGTATTCATCTGCAGAGGTGTTGGGATCTAGGGATGGGCGAACAGATCGTGGTTCCGGTTCATCCGTTCGGTTCGTCCATTCGGTTCGGCCATTCGGTTCGGGTTCGGCCGTTCAGGAAATGTTTTGTTATGGGTTTGTTTTGTTTTTTTATATGGTTTTTTGGTTTTTGATTTGGTTTTATATGGGTTTTTTTGTTTTTTATTTGGGTTTTTTGGTTTTATATGGGCTTTTTTAATTTAATTTTTTAATTTAATATTATATATATCTATCTACACTAAATCTAACTGCTATTAACTATTCTAAATGCTGTGGACTAAATGGATTATCTAATAATTACACAGGCCTACTCCTACAAACACTAAAACTAAATCACTAACGCTATCTCTATCACTAAGCTAACTCCTACAACTGTCTACTATCTCTAACCTATCTATCTATCTATCTATCTATCTATCTATTGTGGAGGAATTTTTATAATGGACCTTATGGAATTAAGCTACACCTAGCCAGAGTAAAATGGAAGACAGATGAATGCTGGGTAAAAACCATTCTTTGCTGAAGTGAGCTTAGCCTGCTAGATAAATGTCAGCATTAGGTTAGTTTGTGTTTTGTTTTTCACAGCAAGGTCTGGGAAGCAACTTTATACAGATAAACATTGCACAGAGGAAGGCCACACTGTTCTCCTTTTCAGCAGATAGGAGAAAACAACCTTGCAGATGTGTTTAGTTAATTGGCTTTGTTTAGACACCTTACTTTATAAACAAGTCTAGCTTATATTGTTTTGAGAATAACTTGCTGACTATGTAAACAATTGCTGTAACCTTTTACCTTTGTATGGCGTTACTTTGAGTGACATTCCTGTATCTTTCTGCTTGAACGGTAACCTATAAAATACCTATGTAATCTGAAAACAGGCAGACCAGTCTGGATCCTTGCATGGGTTCAGTTCTGCTTTCTCTCTCTGCACTTTGAGATCAACAAAGAAACTCTGACAGTTTTCACCAACAGCAGTTTGTGAGTATAAATTATTCCTCAACACTATCTATCTATCTATCTATATGGGATGGGGGGAAATCACAAACAACACAAGGTTTCAGTTTAAGGTTTAAGTTTCATTTCAGTACAAAACTGAAATGAAACTTAAAGCAATCTAATAATCCTACTCTAAATGAAAAAACAGGGGAAGGGAAGGGAATCTGGGATGGAATATATGGGAGAGGGAAAGGATTCAATGGAGGGGGGAGGGAGGAAGGAAGATTGAACACAGGGAACACAGGGAGGGGTAAAAACAAAAAATAACCACTAAATCTATCTAAGCTAAGCTAAATAAATGAATGAGAATATGGGGGTAGATGGGTTGGATGGGTGAAATGGGAGGAGGATTGCAATGGATTGGGGAGCTGGGAAATGCTGGGAGAGGGAGCCTTCTGAAACGCCTGCTGTTCAGGAACAGTGACTAGCTCAGAAGGTGTTGGGAAGGGGGGAGGCAGATAGTTTCGTTTCTTGCAAGCCTCTCCACCCCTGGTGCCTGGAAGTCTGCTCCTCAGCGACTACCCCTCCCTGTAACATTTGACCTTCCAGTGAACCTTTTTTTGCCACCCAAACTCACCCGAACGTGATCCAAACTGACCAAACTTTTCGGTCATTTCGACGTTCTGAATTGAGTTCAGTTCGGTCAGTTTGGGTTCGGGTTCAGGTTTGGTCGTCCAAACAGACCAAGTTTGGGCCAAACTCTGAACTTCCAAACCAGGTTCGCCCATCCCTATTGGGGTCACAGGGCAAAGTGTCTAGTCCAATATAAACCTAGGACCAAGTACTGAGGGAAGGAGGAGCTGAGCTGAATAAGAGCCCGAGAACTAGCAAAAGCACATGGTCAGGGATAGCGCAAAGGTTGATAGCCAGGTTGTCAGTCAAAGATGGAATACAAGCCAAGGCATGGCAGCAAGGCAGGGAAGGGAACAAACCAAGGTGGGCGCGGGTGTAGGTGGTGGGGATAGGGGGTCAGCAAGGTAGTCTAGAGTAGGGGTGTGCATTTTGTTTTCGTTATTACAATGATGAAAACAAAATAGGGATTTTTCATTTTCATTAAAGAACATAACTGAAAAACAAACCAAAAATGTTTTGTTATTACAAATTAATAGGAAAAACCTGAAAAACACATTTTCATCTCTAACTTCTTTATTTGTTCTCTGCATTTGATTAAACTTGGCAGGATTGTACCCCCAATGGAGGGCATTATGTGTACCAAGTTCAGAAAGATTGGATAAAGGGATACAATTTTATAAGCCGTTGTAATTTGTTATTTTACAAAAATCTGCGTACACATTATTGGCTGTACCATCTTTGTCTCCCATTTTATTTGGATGTAACCTCATAAGATTATACCTCTCCCCAATATTACTATCTCTGCCACATTTCAGAAGGATTGAATAAAGGGTCCTTATGTTATAAGTGATTTACTTATAAATGCATTTCTGTCTGTAATGTCTTTGTATTCTAACAATTTTACATGAACTTTGGCAAGGTTGTATCTCAGATCCTCAGGAATATCACTGCCAAATTGTAGAAAGATAGGGACCAAATTATATAAGCAACTGAAGTTTCCCTGTTGAAGACTTTCATTATTCAGGTAAATGCTCTTTCCTAAGCAGATGCTTCCAACATCTCAGTCACAAGTGAGGGAGAGGGGTCATGGTGGTTACAGAAAAGAATGATATATGAATGACATTTCTGATGGCCAATTGGCATCACAAACACAACTTGTACTACAGTGACAAACATAAAAGAATCCCTGGCATAGGCTCATACTCTCCAGATGCTGTGCAGGTGTATAACTTTGGGACTCTTTATCAGATCCTTTTGATATTTTGTAGAATTTCTCCTATAGAAGCCTTCCACATTGCATGTAAACTGGGTGGAATACAAAGATGTTACAGCTAGAAATGCAGTTAAAAGTAAATAGCTTATAACATCGGGACCCTTTAACCAATCCTTCTGACATTATCAGGGGTAGTACTCTTGAGCAGGGGTATACTCTTGCCAAGTTTCATCCAAATTGGATGGGAGACAAAGGCGTTACAGCCAGGAATGTGTACACAGAGTTTTGTAAAATAACAAATTTAAACTGCTTATAAAATGGGATTCCTTTAATAATTAATTCTGAAATTTGGCACACATCATGCTCTTCTTTGGGGGTACAATCCCACCATGTTTCATCAAAATCGGATGAAAAGTATAAAAGGTACAACCAAAAATGTATTTTCCATTGAAACCAATGGAAATCAAAAATGAAAGTAAAAATGTAAACAAAACAAAGAGTAATAAAATATAATAAAAACAAATGACATTTTAGTAATGAAAGCAAAATGGATAACAAAAACAAAAGAGTTACTGTGCACTTTCCTAATCTAGAGTAATGACAAAGTTGGATTGTTGTCTGGTTGTTGCCCAGTGCTGTCTGGTTGCTGCCTGGTGAAGTTGGGGTTTGTAAGATTCTTCAGGTCCAGAGTTTGTCAGAGTGGCCCTGTGGTGGCATGTGCTTCATTCTGCCTATAGAGATAGGGGAACATTATTTTTATGAAGAATCCATTCCATACTCTTATCTAGTATGCAAGGGTGCACTGTTAGTAACAGATCCAGAGCAAACCCTCCCAGCTTTTACATTGGACCACAAAATAGTCATGAGACAGTTAGCAGTTAGCTAAACTTTGAGCAGCAAGTATAAAGTTGCTCATCCACAAATGGGTCAAATGCCCCTTGGCCTGCAGTCTGAAGTCACCCAGCAAACTTAACTGAGTCAGGATCAAACTCCTCAGAATGTGAGGAGAAGAGTGACTCGAAAAACATCACCCAACCTTCCTCATTAGTTAGAGTCCCCTGATTACCGGGGTTAATACGGAGCCCATTATTGATTAAGGCTCAAAACCAGTGGCGGCTGGTGGGTTTGGATGTTGGAGGGGCACTGGGGCAGTAAGGCCGGCGAGCCGGAGCCAGGGGGACAGTGGGCGGAGCCAGGGGGACAGTGGGCGGAGCCAGGGGGACGGTGTCTCTTCCTCTGTTCCCCTTCGTATGTCTCTTCCCTAGCTCCTGTCTCTCAGATTGTAAGCCCTAGGGGCAGGGACTGTGTCTATTTTATTACTTTGTAAAGTGCCAGGTACACTGCTGGTGCTATATAAACAACAACAACAACCTTAAAATAAATAATGCATAAACCCAAAACAAAGGCACAGACCACACTCTGAATAACAACAAAAAATAAACTTTATTTATATAGGCCCCCCACTCCCTCCCTCTCAGTAAGACACAGAACCCTTCTGAGAAACTAAAGTGCAGTAAACCAACAAACAATCAATTTTAAACCAAACAAACACAGTTAAAAGGGCAGGAACAACAATATTAACAACCTGAACCAGCAGACCATGAGACTCAAGGCAAAAAAGGGCTTTTCCAAGGGTTTAAC
>QEPC01001906.1:263125-273990 GCA_003113815.1 Sphenodon punctatus | reverse complement strand
AAAAAAAAAAAAAAAAAAAAAGCATGGCGGCAGCGTTATTGGCGGGCCACCGCCCCCACAGCCCTCAGTGAGGAGCCACCCCTGCTCAAAACCCTCTGGAATCCTTAAGAGAGGATGCCACCTGAATTCTCGTCCAGATCAAATGGGTATGATGGAGCTTTTTGGTCCTCACTAAGGCCTTATAATGGCGCCTCACCTCTTGAAACTGCAGTTTGGAACAATCAGAATACCCCTTTAACCAGGCCAGCTTTGCAGAAACCATTCTGCACTTAGCTAGTCTGCACTCCTGGTCGAACCAGCTACAGGATTGGTGCTTTATCTGCTTCTTCTCGGAGGATAATATATTAGCAGCTAGTTCTTCTATTATGAGTGAGTAATTCCTCTCAAGTGCTTCTATTTCCTCAGCACCTGCCAGCAGCATAGAATCACGGAGGTGGGAGAGATCAGAAGTTCTCAACAAGAACAGCGTCTCGATTACTAGGGAGCGCTTCCATCTGACCTGAACTCTATAGGGACCCTCTGAATCCTCCCTCCTCCAAAATTTAGACATATTATTAGGAAGGTACACTCTAATATTAGCAGTTAGTGTCATGTGGTCACTTTCTGGGCAGGTAACTATTGCAAAATCCTCGAATCTACTCCAAGAATTGACTTGAGTAACTATATAATCAACTACACTCCTACCATTGGCGTTGACAAAAGTGTATTCTCCCTCAAGATCTTTTGGGCTGTTTCCATTAAGAATCAGCAGACCATTTGCTAAGAGGAAGCTAATCATAGAGACGCCAGCCTTATTGATCACCGGATCCTGTAAGGGTTGGGGCCCGCCGGTGGCATCTTCAGGCGCTCCAGCGGGGATCTCGGAGCCACAACACGGCAGTGGCAACCAGAAAGGGCAGGACTGAGGCAGAGACAGCCGCATTGGCCACGGAGCAAGCGGGTGCTGGAGCCACGCCCCCCCCGCGCTGACGGATGGGGGAATGTTGACGTTGCACTGCTCAGCGCGCTTGCGAGCAAAGCAGGGTGGGGCTCCCACTACTTAGGGAGGCCACTTGCACTCACACACTGCCAGAGATCAGCAGCGCTGTGAGACTGCCCCCCCCCCTGATCGTAGCATCTGAACGTGGTTATTGCAGAGTGGTTGTGTGAGGCAAGAGAGTGTGGGAGCGAGTGCAGGAGTGAATGGTGAGTACTTGGAACTTTGGTCACGTGGGTGTGTAACAGGAAGCTAGCACCGTGTGTAAAGTATCTGTGTGGGTGTGGAATTGTGGGTGCGTTATCACTTCCTTCCCTTGTGTTGCCTTCCTGTCCTTGTGTGGGTCCCTGTCCTCTCCATCTTCCCCCCATACACTGCTACCTTCCCCCCCCCCATACCTGGGAACCTTCCCCTGTGCTCCCTTCACTATACTCCCACCTTCCCGTTGGTACCTTGCACGGTGTGGAGGAGAGTGGTGATAGGAATTGGTGGTAGTGGGTGTGGGTGGACGGCCCCCACTCTCAGTGGGTTGCCTCTCCACCCCTATGATGATACGGCCTCGGCCTGAATGGGATATATAGGGCCAACTAACAACCTGAGGGGTTGCTTTCCAGAACATTACGAGTGGGGGTTCATGGGGGCTGTAGGGGTTTCGAGAGCATGGGTGCTAGGGTGTACACTGCTGTGTCTGTGGGTCCCCTTCCTTGGGTTCCTCCCCCAGCCTACCCTGACAGTATCTCCGGCAAACACCATGGACATAGCAGCCCGTCTAGATGAAATGGCCCAGGCCATTCAAGCACTTGCCTTTGAAATTAAGGACATCAAAGAGAAGCAGGAACAAGGGGCAATGGGGGGTCAGGGGAAGACCCCACAGGTGCCCCCCCAGTAGTGGAGGTAGTACCTCCCCCCAATCCTGCCCCAGAAGGGGTGTCAGTGGGTCGTGAGCCCAAACACCCCCCTATTAATAAATTCAGTGGGGACAGATGCCAGTTCCAAGGGTTTCTTGCGTTATGTAAGTTAGTATTCCAGATACAGCCCACAACCTATGCCACTGATGCTACTAAGGTAGCCTTTGTGATCGGGCATCTGGCAGGACTTGCACTGGATTGGGCTACGCCCCTCCTTACAAAGAATAGACCCTTGTTGCGAGACTTTGAGAAATTTATACAAGAATTCCAGTTTTTATTCGATTACCCCCATAGGGTAAAAGATGCAGAAACCGCTATTATGTCTATCAAGCAAGGGTGAGGGTGCCTGCTTGAATATGTAATGCACTTCCAGCAATTGGCAGTAGAGCTAAATTGGCCTGACAGCATGTTAAAGGTACTGTTCTGACGAGGTTTAAATGATGACATTAAGGACCAACTTTCCCTCACTGCAATCCCTTAAAAATGGGGAGAGTTAGTAAATCTTACATGTCAAATAGACGAGAGACTTATGGAAAGACGTCGAGAGCGGCGGCAAGAAGGAGGCTGAGTGTGGGTGCCGCAAGGGGTAGCGACCAACATGGGGAAAACTGAGGTTAATAAGGCAGAAGAACCTGAACCTATGCAGATAGGGGCTTCTCGGGGACCCCTTGCCCCACATGAATGGGAACGGTGGAGGACCGGAAAGCTCTGTTTTTATTGTGGAGAATCCGGGCATTTTGTGAGAATTTGTCCAGCCCTGTCCCCCTCACACAGAGAATTGGGAAACGAGAAAGGCTGGGATGGGCGGGGGTCATCCCGGTAACACAACAAGGTAATCCCCTGGCAATCGCCGACAAGACAAAGGTGCAAGTAGCTCCTCTGGGACACTTCCGGGTGCCCCTCACGCTTACCATCTCGCCAAAACAATCAGTGGTAGTGAAGGCCCTTATAAACTCAGGGGCATTGGGAAACTTTATTGACCAACCTTTGGCCCAAAAACATCATGTCCCCTTGCGATTGAAAACGAGGCCCGAGGAGGTTCTTGCAATTGATGGTTCCCCGTTGACTTCAGGGCCTGTTACTACCTGCACCCAGGAACTATTAGGAGCTATGGGGGACCATCGAGAAGTGCTTACCTTAGATGTGGTTTCTACCCCGGCCTTTCCTATAGTTCTGGGCATGCCATGGTTGAGGGCACATAATCCCTCTATAGATTGGAAACAGAGAAAAATAACCTTTCCTTCTTTCTGCACCCGAACTTGCCTCATCTCGCTGGACCGCGAACGGACCTCTTCTACGCTGGGAGAAACCACCTTACAGAGCCTTCAGTCTCTACCCTCCGAGTACCAAGATTTACAGGACGTGTTTAAAGAACAACAAGCCTTGCAGCTACCCCCACACCGTGGCTACGACTGCCCCATTGATCTCGTACCTGACTCAACACCACCCTATGGTAGGATCTATGCCCTTCGGGACCTGAGTTGTAGACTTTAAAAGAATACCTAGAGGAAAATCTAGCTAAAGGCTTTATTCACCCTTTCACCTCCCCTGGGGGGGCTCCCCTCTTCATTGTACCAAAAAAAGATGGCGGTCTATGACCCGGTATAGATTACAGGGGTCTTAATGCTATAACAGTTAAAAATAGATACCCATTGCCTCTAATCCCTGAATTATTGGACCAATTACAAGGGGCCGCCATCTTTACAAAATTAGACTTACGGGGAGCCTACAATTTGCTATGTATTAGACAAGGGGATGAGTGGAAGACAGCCTTTTGCACCAGGTATGGGCACTACGAATACCTAGTAATGCCCTATGGACTTGCTAACGCTCCTGCTGCCTTTCAATATTTTATTAACGATATCTTTAGAAACATCCTAGATCAATACGTAATCGCTTATTTAGATGATATTCTCATATATTCGCAAACGAAAGAAGAGCATGTCAAACACGTACGTGAGGTTCTCTCGCGCTTAAGACAACATCAGTTGTATTGCAAGATACAAATGTGTGTATTCCACCAGGCGATGGTCTCATTCCTGGGATTTATAATTTCACCCCAAGGGATCCAGGTGGAAACGTCCAAAGTCAGCGCCATTATACAGTGGCCAGCCCCACAGGGAGTGAAGCCCTTACAATGCTTCCTAGGAAGCGCAAATTACTATGGGCAATATATTGCCAACTATGCTAAGCTGACAGTCCCGTTAACGAAGTTGCTTAAAAAAGGACAGCCCTACGTATGGGAAGTAGACCAACAGCAAGCCTTTGAACACCTCAAAACAAGCTTTACAAAGGCCCCTGTCCTACAGCACCCGGATTTTGCCTTACCTTTTGTTGTGGAAACTGATGCTCCGAATATAGCCATTGGAGCCATCTTATCACAAATACAGGCAAGTATCTCAACGCGATTGTCTTGTGCCTATTACTCACGACAATTGAGCCCTGCCGAGTGTAATTATACTATCCTGGATAGAGAACTCCTAGCAATAAAGGCCGCCCTTGAAAATTGGCGGCAGTACTTAGAAGGGGCTAAGCACCCAGTACAGAAAATTAATGACCAAAAAAATCTTGTTTTCTTACAGACTGCATGAATCATGAATGGCCGACACCCCCGGTGGGCACTTTCCCTAACCCGTTTCAATTTTCAGATAGTATATCGACCAGGATGACAGAATACAATGGCTGATGCCCTATCAAGATGCTACGAAGACCCCCCCAATGCCGCCTTATGCGGAGAGTTCCTCCTAACACCAAAAAGGTTGGTGGCAACAGGCATCACTGCCATCCAATTCCAAAGGTTAGTAAAAAAGGAAGCTATCAAAACCAGCGCTGCCCATAATTATTTAAACCTCCCACTGCACAAGAATACCCTTGTGGTCCCTTGTGCTGCCCGACGACAAATATTATGGGCACATCACGATGCCCCTATGGCAGGCCACATGGGACAGAAATGAACCTTACAGCTAGTGAAATGACATTTTTTGTGGCCTTCCATGCAAAAAGACACAACAAGGTATGTCTAAGGATGCGCTGTATGTTGTCGCACCAAGGTACCATGAAAGAGGCCTATAGGCCTACTTCAATTGGCTCCCTTACCTCAAGGACCATGGCAAAGGGTCAACTTGGACTTTATTGTCAAGCTACCTGTGTCAAAAGGGTGTTATACCATTCTTGTCGGGGTAGATCAGTTTACTAAAATGGGACATTTTATTCCATGCTCTGGGTTGCCTTCTGCCTTGCAGATGGCACAATTGTTCCTACGAGATGTGGTATGATTGCATGGTTTACCAACCACTATTGTGTCTGACCGGGGCACGCAGTTTATTGCTCGCTTCTGGCGTTCCTTATTTACCGCAGTGGGGGTTCAATTGGCACCCTCCATGGCCTATCACCCCCAAACGAATGGTCAAGCCGAACGAACAAACCAAACCTCGGAGCAGTACCTCCGCTGTTATATAGATTATCTACAGGATGATTGGGTTGACCTTCTCCTTCTTGCTGAATTTGCCTATAATAATTCCCCCAATGCTTTCCTCGGATCTTCCCCCTTTTTTGTCTCCTATCGGTATCACCCTCGATTAGTATTCCCCGAAATCCAGCTGTGGCGGTCCCTGCTGCAGGTGCCTTCCTCACCCAGTTACAGCGTGTACACCAGCACGCCTTACTATCACTACAAGAGCCACGTCACAGGTATAAACGACATGCTGACCAGCACTGAGAGGCATCACCATCCCTACAGGTGGGTGACCTGGTATGGGTTGATCAACGTCGTTACCCTTTGGCTCGCCCATCAGCCAAGCTCGACAACTGATTTATGGGGCCCTTTGCTGTTGTTCAACAGTACTGTCCGACCACAAGCCACTGGAGGCCATCATTCACAAACCCCTGCTGGGAGCATCTAGACTGCAGAAGTATGACATCAAGATCAGATACTGCCCAGGGAAGAACACGGTCCTAGCGGACACACTAAGCAGAGCCTTCCTTAAGCACAAGGGCGACAAGGAAGATGAGGACATTGAATCCATCAACATGCTCCTCTATGTTCCCATGCTCAAGGACAAGCTCAAGGAACTAAAGGATGCCATGGAAAACAATGCCACACTGCAAACGCTCAAGACCACCGTTCTTAATGGATAGCCAGCAGACAAGGCTAGGGCCCCTAGAGGAACAGAAGCATACTACCATTGCAAATCAGAACTGAGTGTTCAGGATGGACTAATATTTAGAGGATCAACAATAGTGATCCCAACATCGCTTCGACAAAAAGTATTAGAAACGATACATGCTTCACACAAGGGGATGGAAAGCTGCATAAGGGTTGCCTGAGACTACGTGTACTGGCCTCGCATGGGAGCACAAATATGGGCATTCTGTGAAAGTTGTGAGACCTGCAGAGCAGACAGTACGCAACAGCAAAAAGAGACTCTGTGGCCACATGAGCCACCTACAAGACCCTGGGAGAAAGTGGGGATCGACCTCTTCACATGAATGGAGGGACAGTACCTGATGGTGGTCAACTACTACTCCAACTTCTGGGGAGTTGACAAGCTAGAAGACACCCAGTCCAGAGTTGTCACTGAAAAGCTAAGAGCCCATTTCACCAGACATGGCATACCAGCCCAGCTGATGAGCGACAATGGCCCTCAGTTCACATCAATGGAGTTCCAGGAATTCGCCCAGAACTGGGAGTTTGAACACATCACCTCATCCCCTGCCTACCCACAGAGCAACGGCAAAGTGGAATCAGCAGTAAAGACAGCAAAGAGACTCCTCAGTCGAGCAACAAAGAACGGTACAGACCCCCTACCTCACCTTCCTAGCTCATCGCACCACACCCACTCAGGGTTGTAGCAGCAGCCCGGCGCAAGCACTGTTGGGCTGCAGGACAAGAACACTGATTTCCATGTCAAACAACCAACTTGAACCAAAACCAGAAAGATACCGTCACCAGGAACTGCTCACAGCCCAGCACAGGCAAGCCAGATACTACAACAGGTCGGCACGAGACCTCCCCCCTCTGGAAACAGGCACACATGTGTGGATCCAACCAGAAAAAGGCACCAACAATACATGGGCCAAGGGGATCATAGAGAAAACAGTAGCCCCCACATCATATGAAGCGACCACCCGAGAGGGACGCTCCATATGGCAAAATAGGAAACACCTATGAGTGAGACATAGCCAAGGGAGGCAGCCAGAGACCCAACTGCTGTGACAGAAGGCACAGCCTGGACTGACCAGGACAGGAGGGGGTGAGGAGGATGACTACAGCCTGCAACATTTAAACGAGGAGCCAGAGTGGGTCCAGGGACTAGTAAAGGAAAATCCACCAACACAAAGAGACACAACAGACAACACAGGAGACATCGAGATGCCCCCCCCCCAGAAGGTGAGGAGGGGACCCAAACAGAGAACCAGACTCCCCAGCGACAGAGTGGAAGGGAATCCAGAACAGACAGTCCAGGGTGGGCCGCCTGCTGAGGGCGTCTGGATACCTAAAGGACTATGTAACCGATTAGAGCCCATGGTAAAGATGAGGCTCCAGCAGTGGCCAAGTGCTAGAAACCTCTGGTCACACACACACGACATCACCCTAGGGTGATAAAACATGGGGACTCTGACCCAGCGGGTCACTAGAAGCTTCATTTAGGTTCTTTCTTTCTTTCTTTCTTTCTTTCTTTCTTTCTTCTTCTGTCCTTTGTGTTAATTTTGTTGATGTTGTAGAACAAGGGAACATATTTTTTTTGTGGGGGGAGAAGGAAAGATGTTATAGGGGGACTTGGTATAGCCCAGGCTCAGGGAGACTGGACACACCTTGGGCCTGGAGGGGTGTGGTACAGTCCAGCCTTGTGGGAGGGTTTTTCCATGTCTCTGCTCGCCCTCACCCTGGCTCGGCCCTTCTCTCCCAGCCAGGCGGGTAAGCTGACTGCACAGCAGCAACTAGCACTGAATTGTTCTTCATTTAACCAATAACACTAAATGAGAAACTTAAATAAACCTCCCAGACTCCAAGTCTTCTTGTTACACTGAAAGCACACCCTTCCCAACACAAGGCAGAGAATGCAACGCAGCCCAGGCACCAACCACAGCCCCAACCCAATCCACAGCCACAGGGAGGAGAGTGCCTTGAGAGCGAGGGCACCCACCCACTCACCCAGGGGAGGGGGGAGGGAGGGAGCCAATAAGCCCTGAGCACACGCCCGGGAAACCCCGGGCAGGCAGCTGACAGCTACACCATTCCCCACCACCACACACACACACACACAGGAGAGCACCCAGGCGCACAGCACCACTGGGAGACAGCCGAGGAGGGCCTCCATGGCAGTCAGGTAAAACAGCAGGAGTCCCCAGGGGAAAGGGGGGACTAAGGAACACCCCACCCCCATTCATTCCCCCAACAGGAGACCACCTGCTCCACTGCCACAACAGCCACTGGGTGGGCCCCTAGCCACCAAGCTGGACTGCCCCCCACACGCGGAACCCAAAAGGGGGAACCCAGGCCCAGGCAGGAGACCCTGGACTTCATATGCGTGTGGGGAGCTGAAAAGATCCAGTACAACCTGGTGCGCAACTACAAGACCAAACAGGTCTATGAAGGCATCGCCCAGTAGATGAAGCAGTCAGGGTACAATAGGGATGCCACCCAATGCATTCAGCATGCAAAGGACATGTGGTCTGGATATAAACATATCAAGGACAATAATCTCAAGTCTGACTGTGCCATGTGCACAATGGAGTTCCAGGATCAGCTGGATTGGTTCCTCTGCATGGATGAGGATATTGTGACCTCCTGCATCCATGGCACCGCCTTTGCCAGGGACAGAAAGAAGGCACTAACACACACACACCCCTGCCACAACCACCAGAGCAGGGAGATCCCTCAGCCCCTGGTGAGGTCAGTCAGAATGCGGGAGGAGACAGTCCATCCTACAGGTGGAGGAGGCATCCCTGGCAACAGAAACGGGTCATATCACCCTCCGTGTGTGCCCCCAAAACCCATGGGGTCAGAACCCACAGGGACAGGGGATGCGCACAGCGAGCAGACTGACAACAGGGATGCCCCCCAGGAGGCAGAGGAATACGATCCAGGTAAGAGGAACACCACAGGGCAGGGGGGATGGGGTCCGGGCAACAAGAGCAAGGGCCCCAGCCAGGAAGCACAGCCAAACTGACAGATTGTATCTGTTCACACAACCCAAGGGGACCTGGAAGTGCACAAGGAGGAGGTGGTGGCGGCCCTGGAGGAAGTCATGGAGGAACCCAAGGACATCCTGGGGCCTGACGATGTGGAGACCAATGGTAGGTACACACAGATATGGGTATGGGGGCGGGAAATGGTGGGGTGACGGAAGGTGGGCAGGGGCACCGCAGCACTACAGGCCACAACCCCACCCAAGAGACAGTGAGGGTCCGGCCAAGGGGACAGTGAGGAGGGGGCCCAGGAACACCATAGGGCAAAGGGCGGAGACAGCACAGGGGAGGGGGGGAAACACAGATGCGGAGGAGGGACAGGGGGATGAGGCCGTGATGGGGACGGGTGGGAAATGCAAGCAGGGATTGGGGGAGCAAGGAGGGGGGCAGTGCCACATGCCCAAGCAGACACGGGAGCAAAGGGAGGTCGACAACAGAGCCAGGGCCTCGGAGGGAGAGGCTGGGGGTGGGGTGGGGGTGGGAGATATGGCAGTGCAATCCCAGGAGTCGAAACAGATGAACAGGGGGCCATCCCCAAGCTAAACACAGGTACCTTCCCATTCACAGAGGAGCAGCCCGGCCCAGCCAGAGGAGCAGCTGTCAGGAGTGTGGAGAGGAACCAGGAGATGTGGGCCTGCAACCGGCAGAGGAGGGAGGACCTAGGGAGGGAACTGCTGGTGGAAACCAGGCAGAGGCACAAAGCAGGGAGCAGGGGGAAAGGGACCAGGAGCAAATGACAGCTATGCTTACCTGGTCCCGCAAAGAGTACCAGTGAGACAGGTGCCAAGCTGCCGCCCTTCTCTGCAAGCAGCACCTGGACAGGCAGGAGAGGGAGAGGGCCCGTATCACACTGGAGGGACCCACCACAAGGACCTTCAGATTGATAGAGGATGCCATGGAGGCCCTGTGGCGCGTCCCCCAGCATGACACGAACCCAGCAGCCACGATAGGAGGGCAGGCAGTACTGCAACACCATGGCACCCTCCCACAGGTGCAAGTGCCCCCTCCCCAGCTCCTCTGCCAGCCCTGGTTTTCCCAGCAGAATTCCTACCCTGGCCTGGGCCACATAGGTCCCCTCCCCCCCATGGCCCCCCAACACCACCAAGGAGGACCCTCTGACCAGCTCGCCCCACACCTGGTTCCCCTCCAGCACCGTCCATGACCCCCCCTTCCTGGGCCCACAGCCACCACAGAGCATCCCTACAGCCACCGCCAGCCAACCACCAAGGCGTGCCACCCCACATGCACAGGTAATCAAAGGGAAGTGATGGTTGCCAATCGACATGGGGGAAAGGGGAAACACAGGACACGGTACCCACCTGGCCATGAGGAAGGGCTGTAAGGTAGCATGAGGTGGTGATGGACACAGGGAGGCCAGGTACAGGAGCACTAGAACTAGGGTAGAGTAAATGCGTAACTGCTACCTCTAATACTGAGTTTCCAATCCACAGGAGCAATCACCAGACCATGCGGCCAGTGGAGGAAGGAGAGCCCAGGCCAGGCAGCTGATGGTCACAGCAGGCAGTGGCTACCAAGGCCCACAGACTGCCATCCCCTGTTGGTGCCGTAAAGAGGGGATGGGGAAGACCCTGAAAAAACTAACCCCAACCCCTCTTAATATCCCCCAAATAAAACAATTTAATAGAACATATCCAGGGCCCCGAGGGATCCGCGGGTCTGCGAATCGCAGATTTCCCGCGGAATTCCCCTCCCCCCGCGGAATCTCCTGCCCCGCTTACCCCAGCGCAGAATTTCCAGCCTGCGCTGCGGGGACGCGGGGCAGGAGATTC
>QEPC01001906.1:236869-249475 GCA_003113815.1 Sphenodon punctatus | reverse complement strand
CATTGGGAATTGTCAGCAGTGCACATAAGTGATTCGGTGCACGGGACGATGAGAAGGGGTGTTGGAAATACATTCCTTAGTTACATCTCCCCTAAGCACCTTATCCTGCTTGTTTGCTAGAAACAGCAGGAGTAGAGACAGTCAGATCAGGGAACCCCTCCCCCATCCACTTAGTTCTACTCCTGCTAGGACCTGATTGGTTAATCTCCTCTCCCCAGGATGTTTCTTATCTCTTTGTGTCTGAGAGATATTCAGAGAGCTTCTCCTACTTCCCTCCTGAACACACCTAGTCTTGGAGGACTTAGTAGGCCTTTCCTAGCCTACATGTATTTCTTAATAAAGCTACTTAAACTTAAGTATGCTTCCTGCCTGCTTATTAATGATTAGCTACTCACATTCTTCTGTAAACTCTGCATTGGGCTAATCAATGCAATGATCTCACAGTCCTTGCATTCCAAAACATTTATCAATAAAGTTTGGTTTGCTTGGTTCCCCCTGATGTCTGTGTTCTCCTTCCCTCTGTGCGGGCCATGTCTGGTTGGTGTGGAGTGGTTGTCTGGCAGCGCATGGGTTCTTTGCTCTGTGTTGCCCCCTCCCCATAGTTGTGCTTTGTATCGGTGGTCCTCTTTGGCTTAGCCCCTTGGTACCCTGTGATCTGGTTCATGCCCCCTCTGCTGTTTGCGTGGGTTCCCGTGTCCCCCCCCCTCCCTGCCATGGTATGGGGATCATCCTGAGCCCTGTGCATCCCAATTCTGTGCTTATTGGGCTGCTGCAGCATTGGAGCCAGCTTGTGGGTTTTGGGAAGCGGCTGTCCGCTCTGTGGCCTCCGATCCTGGCTTCAGCTTGCGCTTTCGGGCCTGTCACCCTCAACCCCGCTGTCCTGTTCCTGGTCTGTTGTTCCTGGGTTTGGAGGGTTCTATGGGTGGTGGTTCATGCTGGGGGGGGGGGCATTTTGTGGTCCCCACCCATTTAGGGGCTTGCCTGTTCTTCCCGGTGTCTGTGCTCAGCCCCGACCCCCCTCCCCTGGTTGGGGTTCCCTGTCTCCCTCATTGTGCTAGGTTTCCCTGTGTGCTTGTGTGCACTGTGGTGTGCAAGTTCCATGGGATCCATGGCACACGGCTGTCTGGCCTGTGTCTTGGAACTTGACTAGGGCTGCTTCCTTGTATCTCCTGACATTCTGGTTCCCTCCTCCCCCACCTGGAGTCTGGCAGTGTCAGGGCGGTGCTGTGTGCCACGGCTTCATTTGCCCTCTCTTGGCCATGTTGAACCATCACTGTGCTGGGCGTGGTTTTCCCTCTGTTTGGTGTACGGGCGGTCCATGTAAACATCATGGGTGTTTGCTCTGTGTGGCCCTGGGTGAGTGTGTACCATCCCCTCCCCTTCTATCCCACAACCCTCATGGTGGTGTCCATGTAAATGTCTCCCTACTCGGCACCCATGGGTGTTTGCTGGGTGTACTCACCCATCCATCAGGCCTGTGGCAGTGTCCGTGTAAAAATGGCCATAGCTTACAGGTAACATCTTTTGCTCATCACGGATACAGGCTGGGTTTAAATGGCCATCTAGAGGTAACAGCCTCCATCTCCCTCTAACAATCCTCTGATATAGGCCTTAATACATGGATGGGAGTGGGTGTTTCGGCACAGTGGGTGGAGGTGTGTGTGTGTCTGTTTTCATGGACACACACACACCTCCACCCATCTCCACCCATGGAGCCTCCTCTGTTTTACTGGAGAGCTATGTGGGTGGAGATGCGTGTGTAGTGGGTGGAGGTGTGTGTGCAGCGGGACCATGTATGCACAAACACCCACTGCCCATGGTGTCTACACAGGCACATACCCACCGCACACCCATCCCCCCACCTACTGCCAGCCATGTACACGGATGCCCCCCTACACACACACATGCCCGAACACCGAGCAGCAGGGGAACTGTCCGTGTAAAAATGGCCATAGCCAGTCCTACTTGTCTAGTTTTTTGTCCCATCAAAACATAATATACCCTGCATTAAAGATCATGATTTTTAATATCTCTGATTCATTTTTCTGACAAAGGCAAAACTAGTGAGTCTGACTAGATTTTTTGTTTTGTTTCCCTGTGTAGGGAGGCAGTGATCAGCTTCTTTGATAGAAAAGGATTCCCATAGCTTTATGATCATCTATGTGTTCAGGAGAGAAAATGCATGGCGATGTTCACTGGCATGGGATACTGACAAATGTCCCTCTTATAAAAAGGACACCACAGTTGACCCTACACGAAAACCAAAGTACATAACTATTTCACAATTCATAAAGTGTATTCTGGGAATTCCAAGCTCCAAGTGAGACCCAAAAGGTGATCAGATTCAGAAAACCAAGCTAAAGGGCTCTATCTCCCTCCTATCAAAGCCATGTGGCAAAGCTGCCATTGACTTCAAATAGAGTAGAATGGGGCACTATCAGAAAAGAGTCCCACACAAGCAGTGATAAGCCAGTGGAAATAAAACACAAACATAAACAAGCTTGTGAAAGTAATTGGTAGACTATGAATAAGCCTGAAGTAGGGCATGACTTTGGAGAATTTCTGCACTTTCCTTTTTTGATGATTATCCTTTAGAGACTTGTGTAATATGACAGTCATAGCTCCAACTAAGCAGCAGATGCAATTAGTCCTCCTTAACTTGAGGAGTATAAATAATGCTACTTGTTTTGGTCCCATTCTGCTTGCTGGTGTTAATATTAGTGGAGCAGTTTGCAATGCATTATCCTTTCCCTTCTCTGACGGAGTTTTAGAAGCTTGATTGTCTGGATAAACACAGCAAGCCTGAGCAGCCGCTTATTCCAAAAAGGTACACAAGAGCATACATCAGTCAGCAGCTTATCCAGGCTGGAAACATATGTGAATTAGGTCCTGAGAATTCCTCCTTTAAAAAAAAAAGAAAGTAGAATTTCAAATTTCTGAATGATTTTTAGGGATGGGCGAACAGATCGCGGTTCGGGTTCGGCCGTTCAGTTCGGCTGTGTTCGGTTCGGCCGTTCGGTTTGGCCATTCGGTTCGGCAGTTCGGCTAGTTCGCCGAGTTCGGGTTCGGCTGTTCAGTTTGGTCGTCCGAACAGGCCGTTCAGTTAGGCCGTTTCGGCTGTTCGGTTCGGCCATTTGGCCATTCGGGAAATGTTGTTATGGGTGGTTTTTTGTTTTTTATATGTTTTGGGGGGTTTTATTGGGTTTTATATGATTTTCTTTTGTTTTTTATTTGGTTTTTTTGTTTTTATATGGGTTTTTTTATTATTATTTTTATCTAGTATTATATCTATCTATCTACACTAAATCTAACTGCTATTAACTATTCTAAATGCTATGAACTAAATGAATTATCTAATAAGTACACAGACCTACTCCTACAAACACTAAAACTAAATCACTAACGCTATCTCTATCACTAAGNATATATATATATATATATATATATATATATATATATATATATATATATATATATATAAAGTCTATTCCATCATTTCGATATTTCATGTTTCTTCTTTGACTTCCAATTACTCAAAATCATATGCATAGCTGCAAGTCAAAGTTGCTGACAAGCCAGTTCCCTTTCCTTGATGATCTTTGGCTCAGGAAAAACTCCAAGAATCGCAAACTCTGGTTGCATACTAATTTGGTGCTGCGCTATGATACTAATATACTGTCCAATTTTATTCCAAAATTCCTGTATGGTGGGACAATCCCACCAGCAGTGCCGCAAAGTACTTGTTTTGTCACAACCCTGCCAATATTTCTTTGGGTAGTTCTTATTCATATTGTGAAGTAACTCTGGGGTAAAATACATTTGGTAAGTTGCCTTAATTTGCAGTTCCAGGACCACTAGTGACCTAGACCCTGACTGCATTACCGTCCAAATGGTCTGCTTTTTTAAAAATATATTACTATATTTAAGTCTGACTCCCATTTCTTCATATACCCCTCATCAGATTCATTGAACATTCTTTGCAGCACCCTATAAATTTGAGATAATATATGTCTCAAACCCAGGTCCCCGTATAAAACCCCCTCCAGATCAGTTCTCTTTCTTGTGTACATGGGTTTATCTTGCTTAGAATTAAATTTACTTTTTATTTTTGCATAAACTAGGAAACCAGGAACTACCGCTATCTTTTGCCTAATGGAATCGAATGTTAGGATTTCATCTCCAACGAACAGGTGAGTAGCCATCTTTAACTCTTTCTTTTCCCAAACCATCCTGGTTTTATCAGATATTCCCCCTTGCTTTGCCCAAGGACCAAAAATTGGAGTAAATGGATTTTTTTTCTTTATTAATATCCGCCTTATTAAGACAAGTTTCCCAAATCTGCAAAGCAGTATGGATAAACGGATGATTTTCATTTTTTTGTAATTTTAGCCCCCCACTATCTGTCAAAAAATATTTAAATTCCTGAATTCCACAACACTCTTTTCCATTTCCAACCAATCCAGGGTAGCATTATTGTGATACCAGACCTTTATCCCACGTAAGACAGATGCTCAATAATATAATTTAAAATCTGGCATACTCATACCTCCAGATTCCTTCCAGGATAATAATACTGTCCTTTTCAATCTCAGTTTTTTCCTATTCCATATAATACGTGTTATTATCTTGTTTAATTCACCAAAAAATTCTCTGGGCAGTTGAATTGGCAAGGCAAAGAATGTATAGATTAGTTTGGGCAACACTAACATTTTAATTAAGTTTGTTCTCCCTACCCAAGAGATCTGGAGATTTTTCCAGTTTTCTTCCTTCCTCTGTAAATTTTCTAGCAGCAGTAAAAAATTGGCTTTATACAGGTCTTTCAATTTTTTTGTCACTCTTATCCCTAGATACGTTATTTCAGTTTTTTCTAGCATAACTGGAGTAGATCTCCTAATTTCTTCTTCATTTAATCTACCTTCATTAAACATTAACATCTTAGATTTTTCTATATTCACTGTATACCCAGAAACTTTGCTAAATTTTTCAATGACTTCATTTAGAGCTGGCACTGACTGTGGCAAATCTGTCAAACTGACCAACATGTCATCTGCATACATTGACAATATATATTCTTTCCCTTTTACCTGTACCCCCTTTATTTGCTTTGAGTTTCTTATCATTATGGCATGGGGTTCTATAGCTAAATTGAACAGTAGCAGAGACATAGGGCACCCTTCTCTAGTACCACATTTCAAACTGATTTTTCTAGACATTTCTCCATCTATGGGTATTTTCAGACGTTACGAGATCACAGTGAACCACAGTGAATACCCACCTGTGGTCAATGTGTCTCGAACGTCTGTTTGGCGGCCGCCAGATGTTCTCCACGGTCAATACCCACATGGGGTCAATTTGAACCACGCTTCCCGGGCTAGCGGGGGGAATGTCCCGGGAAGTGTGGTCAAAGAGATCCCCAGCGGGGACCAAAAAAAAGTAACGTCCGGGCGCCACGGCCCGGGATCCCCAGCGGGATCCCGGGCCATGGCGAATCCGGCCCGACGCGGCAGCCGCATTGGCCCCGCCACCCGCCCGTCGCCCTGGAGGGCGGGCGGCGGGAGTGTGGAGGGGGCGGGGCCGTGCAGCCGCAGGTTGCGCCACGCAGCCCCGCCCCCTCCCAGATTCCCTGCCGGGATCCCCCCGGCACATCTGTTACGGTGTGACGGGGTGACCCCGGTGGAGAATGAATGGGGTGATTTTGGTACGGGGCCAACGGGCCCCGTAACATCTGAAATCACCCTATAAGTATTCTGGCCACCGGGGATTTATATATTAGTTTAATCCAGTTCAGAAAGACTCCTCTTATACCCATTCTCTCCATTGTTGTGAACAAATATCTATGCTGCACCATGTCAAAAGCTTTTTCCGCATCAAGTGATATTATAGCTGCGGTGATATTTTTCCTCTTGACATGGTGTATTACATCAATAATTTTCCTCACATTATCCACTCCCAATCTCCCAGGAATAAACACTGATTGATCACCTGATATTAATCCTGGCATAACTTCCATCAATTTATTTGCAAAAAATTTTTAAAAAATTCTGGCTTCCACATTTATCAGAGAGATAGGCCTATAACCATAACCACTACATATCTCTAGATTCTTCCCTGGTTTGGGACACAGGGCGATGTGTTCGTAAAATGAACTCAGCATAGTTTGTAATGCTAGGAAAGAATTGTAACACTTAGTAAGCATCGGGAATACTTGCGTATTAAATGTTTTATAAAACTCGGCCGGATAATCATCTGACCCGGCCACCTTATTTCCGGGTAGCTGTTTGATAACCTCCTTAACTTCTTCTACTGTAATTGGTTGATTAAGAAACTCTTTCTGGTCTCTTGTTACTTGTGGGAGATTTACTTGACTCAACACCCTCTGAACAGTCTCTTCAGGAGGATCCTCAGCTCCATATAGTGTTTCATAAAATTCCTCAAAACACTGGACTTTTTCCTTATCTTTTAATATATTTGATTCTGGTGCCTTCTGTATATATGGTATTATTGTTTTCTGTCTTCTCTTTTCTGTTAGCCATGTCAATACTTTATCCACCTTGTTGGCCTTCTCATAATAAAAGGCTTTTGTGTACCTAATTTTAGTCACCATTTTCTCCATTTCTAATTAATTTATTTGGTTTTTAATAGTGGCTATTTTATCAGCATTTATTTTAGGTTGTTTAGCTAACTGTCTAAGTTGAAGGTATAATTCACTAATATTCTTCCATTTCTCTTTTTTCAGGTGAGCCCCCATTGAAATAAAGTGCCCTTGAAGGACAGCTTTGGCTGCCTCCCACAACGTTTGGGGGGATGTTTCAGGCACATCATTAAACTGAAGATATTCCTGTAATATCTTTTGAATTTCTTCCTGCATCCACTTGTTATTCAAATAAAAACTTTTTAAACTTCTTCCTTGTTTACTGCAGTTATTTTTAGGAGCACAATTAAACTCAGCCACCACTACATTATGGTCTGTAAATGGGACTATCTGGATATACGATTTATCACATTCAGGAACCAGGTCCTTACTAATTAAAATATGGTCAATTTTAGAAGCTGTTCAATGAGGATTTGAATAAAATGTAAACTCTTGTTTATTAGGGTGTAAGCTTCTCCAAGTTTCCCTCCACTCACTCAATTCGATTTTTTTTTACAATTTCTTCCTGTTTCCTGCTGAGTTTTCTCTTGTTGAATTGGTCCAGAGGAGATAGTCGACAATTTAGATCTCTACAAATAATCACCTTCCCCTGAGCTTTCTGTGAAATCTGAGTGAGTGTGTCCATTAGAAATTTCTCTGTATTATTGTTAGGGGCACAGATGTTGGCAATAGTATATTTGTTCTGTTATTATTATAAAAGTCTCCCCTTCTCATCTTTATGTATAGTGTGTATTTGTGGTTTTAACTCCTTGTGAATGCCAACTAAGACCCCTGCCTTTTTTTTTTCTCCATTTGAAAAAAAAACCTTATAGTCCTTGTTTGAAACCCTGGAATTATCCCTTCTTAATAAAGGAGTTTCTTGGACTGCAAAAAATATGCGGGCGTGACTCTTTTACCAGCTGCCATATTTTCTTCCTCTTAACCGGGTTATTCATACCACAAACATTTAAAGATATTACTTTTAGATTAGCCATATTCCCCAAATATTTAACTGAGGCCTTGAACTTTCATATTTGTACCATTTTCTTTGTGTCTGCTGAAGAACACCTTTACTCTTTTCATTACTTTAATCTGCCTCCTCCTTACCAAACGTCTTGCTTTCTTAATTTCTGCTCTGATATGCTATAAAGTTACCTTTACTTGAACTACGTCACAGAAATTTGATTTTTGAAAACTTATCCAACAACTAAAATTTAACATTAAAAACTCTCTCCCTCTAACACTAAGGAAGAAACACATACAGCCTAACTTATACCTATTATATATAACCAGTAAATATGATTAACATACAAAGATTATAATTTGCTGTACAATTATTACAATTTTCTGGTTTTGTCTGCCAAGAGGAAACTGTTCCCTCTCATAATGCCTCCTTATGTCCTTTAAATTCTGAGCTGTGTTTATCCAGTGGTCATATGAATTCCCCTAGGCCTAAAATTGTTGATGGAGACTTGAGGCAACGGCTTTCTGGGAATGCGTTGGTCTCTACAGGGATGGAAGTAGACCTGCTTTGTCATTTGCCCCAACCTCTCCCTGCTCCAGGAGGAATAGTGTTACTCCCCGGAGTAAATGTGTCTTCCCTTCCATCTCCTTCCCAAGGGAACTTAATGACCCGGCTGGAACAGTTGTACGGTCAGATGAAGGAGTTAAGACAGCATAAGGTCCCCTATATGAATTTGAAGTGTCAAGGAGCTACTTCATCTCCATTGCCCCAATGTCCCAAATTGCCTTCTTCTTCCTTTTCTCCTGAAGTGTCACCAATAAGGGGGGATACTTTGGGATTGTTAGTGTGGGTGAAGGCTCGTGGCCTTGTGCTGCTGACGTTGGGGCTCAGGTTGATGGGGCCCAGGGGGGATCTTCTTCCACTCCTGATGGTCATGCAAAGGGTCCCCTAAGGGTGGGGGGTTAGCTCAAATGGTTGTCTCCAGGCCCTCCCTTGTCATCTGAAAGCTGAGACCCTGGCTTTCCCTCCCTTAATGTCACAGTCTGGTTTATTAGGGGGAGGGCAGTCAGTACCCCCAGCTGCTCCTGGTGGGGGATCGTGACTGTTACAAGATGAACCCCCCTGGGTTTAAGATTGCTTCTTGGAACATTGCTGGCTGGAAGTCAAGTTTGTTGGATAGGGATTTTTATAATTTTATTGAAGGTTTTGATATGATACTTTTGCAAGAAACGTGGTGTTTATATGATTTCTCCTGTAGGGGGTTTTATGTGCACTGTGTCCAGGCCACACCCTCGGCTGCTCCTGGCAGACCAAGTGGGGGGCTGGCACTTTTAGCTTCTAAAAAGTGTATGATTAAAGTGGAACACGTTGCCTACTATAAATCGAATTTAGTAATCTTTCATTGTATTTTCCCCTAGGTCAATGTTTACTTATAGGAATTGTTTACCTTCCCCCATCCTCCTCTGCCTACTTTCCCAATAATTTTTGGGAGATAGTAACAGAGATGTTTCTTGAAGCTAAAAGGTCCTTTCCTCAATCTCCTATTATCATCGGAGGAGACTTTAATATTAGAACTGGTAACTCTGAGATCTCACCAGTTGATATTCAGTTGGATGATTCTCTAGTGCCAATAAACCTGGCTCATAGGAGCTCGTGCGACAGGGTGATTAGCCCTGAGGCCAAATATATGTTTGACTTTTGTGATAGTCTTGACCTAGCCCTATTAAATGGGCATCTGAGGGGTGATCTGACGGTTAACTTTACACACCATTCTTATCTGGGATCCAGTGTTATTGATTATTTTTTGTCATCTAAGGCTTTCTTGCAAAATATTTTTTCACTGCAAATTAGTCCCAGAGTGGAGTCAGATCACTTTCCCCTAGTATTATCAGTTTTGGCCCTTATTGACCCCCCTTTTTTGAGGGACCTTCCGGTAAGATCGGTTGATTTTCCCATCGCACCCCATTTGGTCCGTATTAAATGGTCAGGAGATGTTGAGGAGCGAGTGGTTAATTTTACCTCCTCTCCCGAGGCAGAGCTTTGCTGTGCGGGTATTCAAGCTATGGGTGACGATATTTTATGCCATTGTGGAAACTTAATTAGGATGTTAGCTCCTATTATGTCTGTAACAAAAGCCCCATTGGTTAGTAAGTCCAACTATACTTGGTTTGACAAAGAGTGTTGGCTCGCAAGAACCACACTCAGGAAAGTAGTGCGAGCAGTAAGCTCTAATCCCTCTAGGGATCTGTGCATCCAGCTCGTCTTCTAGATCTAAGTACCGGAAGCTTTTGTTACACAAGAAGTTGGTTTTTCAGCATAAAAGCTGGGGAATTCTCCAGAGTGCAGTTGACTCTGGTGATTCCCGGAAATTTTGGGAGCTTATCCGATTTACTGGACTAAGGGGCAATTCCCCTATGAGTTCCCCAATTTCTCCTGATTAGTGGGTACAATATTATTTAGGACTTTTCTCTAAATTCTCACCCGGTTGCTTTAGCATGCCGACTCATCCCAAGGATTGTTTTCCTTCGTGGCGCCCGGTATCCCCGGGCGAAATTCTAGATTTAATTATACATCTGAAAGCAGGTAAGGCACTGGAGGAAGACTTTATCTCTCCTGAATGTCTGAAGTGTGCACCGGAGTGGTAGGCCGGTATACTGGCCCCGCTATTTACTATCATTAATGAGACAGAAGAGATCCCCTGCTCATGACTCAATAGCATCGTACTTCCTATTTTCAAGAAGGGGGATCCAGGCCTTCCAGGGAACTATCGCCCTATCAGCTTGTTAAGTATAGTGGGGAAACTATATGCCTGCTTACTGTTAATAAAGCTCCAACAATGGATGGACTCTGCCCTTATACTGGAACCTGAACAGACGGGATTCCAGAAAGGAAAGTCCACACTGGACCATGTGTTGGTCCTGACAGCCTTAGCAAATAGATTTCGTGCCCGACAGAAGGACCTTTTCCTCTGTTTTGTTGAACTCCACGCGGCGTTCGACTCTGTCTCGAGACCTCGGCTATGGGGTAAATTGAGTAAGACCTCAATAGATCCTTGCCTACTGTTTCTAATGGTGAAACTACATATGGGCAATTCCCTCCAGGTCCGTTGTAGCAACACCATTGGTTTAACTCCTAAAGTCCAGGTTGAGTCAGGTGTTAGACAGTGATGTATACTGGCCCTGGCATTGTTTAATCTCTTTCTGAACAACGTAATCCCATTTTTAAATTCTAGTGATCTTCATGCCCTGACAGTGGGGGGTAGGACTATTCCTGCCCTTCTGTATGCAGATGACGCCATTCTGGTCTCCCACTCTGCAGTGGGTTTGCAGTGAGCGATGGACCAATTTGGAGTTTACTGCCATGAGGCCCTTTCCATCAACTACGAAAAGACCAAGGTTCTGGGGAATCCCAGGCATCACAAAGATCATCACTGGTTTATGGGGGGGACCTTAGTTGAGCAGGTTCCCTCCTACAAATATCTGGGGGTGATATTTTTGGCTTCAGGCTCTTGGAAGGCTCACTTTGAGGTCGTAAGGGCCCAGGCAAAGGGTACAATAGCAGCAATAGTAGGGTTTTTCTTGGGCCCGGGTGGTAATTTGGTTCAGCCTGCTTTTCTACTATATAGGGCTAAGGTGATTCCCCAAATTATGTATGCCATTCCGGTGTGGGGCATCGCCTTTGTGCACAAACTCGAAGTAATTCAAAATGGCTTCCTGTGGACAGTTTTAGGTCTCCCTAGGGGTACGCCTCAAGTGTTAGTAAGAGCCGAATCCTGTTGTTACACACTTAGGCATATCGCCCTGCACTCTATGCTTAGGTTTTGGCTCCGGACGTATCTGTTCCCAGTGCAGAATAGGTCCCTGCTCTCTTTAGCCATTGCTCATAATCTTCTGAGTGTATGGGACTCTGAATTGGGGACTGAAATCCAAAAGCTAAGGTTTTCACGCGACTTTTTGCTGGAGGCTGGTTTTGATGCAGCTGAATCTCTTATATGCAAGAGGTTAGTGGATCAAGAGATTCAGCTAGAGGATTCCCTTATTGGTGCCCAGAGAGTAGCTCCAGCTTACTTTCCTCCATTTTTCCAACTTCTGAAAACCAATTATTTAAGCTCTTGGATGGATGTTCAATCTAGACAAGCCTTCTACCACCTTCGATGCGGAGCTTTTTCACCAAATATACTTGAGGTTCATTATGTGGGCATTCCTAGTGAAAATCATTATTGTACCCTTTGTGATTCCTGTGAGCCTGACTCACTAGTCCATGTTTTCTTTCATTGTCCTGCCTTGTCTGATTTAAGGGGAAAGCTCCAGGGTTCTGTTCCTTTCAAGTTGTCTGCCAACAATCCCTCTACTACTTTAAGGATATTATTTAAGGCAGTAGATTCTCTGGTCTCCTGACAAGTTGCATATTTTGGTTTGTAGGGATGGGCGAACGCGGTTCGGAAGTTCGAGGTTCGGACCGAACTCGAATCGTTCGGTCGACCGAACCGAACGTTCGAACCGAACTCAAATTTGGAAGTTCAGACCAAACTCAAACAGTTTGGTTAACCAAACTGAATGTTTGAACCAAACTCGAATTCGAACGTTCAGTTCGGATGCGTTCGGAATTGAATTTCCATTGGTTTCAATGGAAAACACATTATTGGCTGTAACCTTCTTGTTTTCTATGCTATGTGGCTGAAATTTGGAGTGCCTCTATCTCCAATAGAACTCATTATGTGTACCAAGTTTCAAAACAATTAGATAAAGGAATCCTATTTTAGAAGCAGTTGAATTATTGTATTTTGCAATATTCTACATATACATTCTTAGCTGTAACTTCTTTGCCTCACATCTAATGTAGGTAAAACTTGTTCAGTTTATACCCCTTCCCATAGTAACTACCTTTGCCAAATTTCAGAAGGATTGGAAAAACGGTCTTGGTGGTATAAGCAATTAACATATAAATATATGTCTGACTAACATCTTTGTAGTCCAACCAGTGTACATGAAATTTGGCAGGACTATATATT
>QEPC01001906.1:216793-233341 GCA_003113815.1 Sphenodon punctatus | reverse complement strand
TTGTCTAGCAAGGGAGATAGCAGAAGTAAGGGTGGAGAGACAGAATTTGAAGTGAAGGAAGTCAGCGTGAGAATGGGATTTGCGCCAGAGTCGTTCAGCAGCACGAGTGCAAGAACGGAGGTGGCGGATACTAGGGGTGAGCCAAGGATGGGGGTTGTGGGAGAAGGCAGGGCAGGAAGAGAGAGGGGCATGGGAGTCAAGTGTGGAGGAGAGAGAGGCGTTGAGAGCAGAGACAGCGGACTCAGGGGAGGAGGAAGAGAAGACTGTAGGAAGACACATGGCTTGTCTTTTCTGGCCTGGCACTGAGCATTCTGCCTTCAGATACCTGCAAGGATGCTGAGTACAGAAGGGTAGCCAGAAGGCCTCTTTCATGTTCTGGTGGACCAAAGACTGCTCCCCCCTGCCTTTGGGCTACCATCTATAAGCATGGATCTCTCATTAAGTTCGGCTGCAGTTGTGGGTTTTCAGTACTTCAGGTTTAAGGTATTTTGTTTGGACATCCAAAATATGAGGCTCTCAAGGTCAGGAAATAATCTTCAAAAATTGATTGTAAATACCTAGTCGATTTTTACCAGCAACTCCGTCAGATCTAATTTGGATCTCCATATCCATTAAGTAAGCTCTAACTGTGGGAGACCCACTACAGCTACTTCAGACAGACCTGAATTCTTGGAACTTCATCTCTACTCATGTACCAGAATGTGGTTTTGCTCCTCTACTTTAACTTTTCACTACTATGGGAGGCAAATGTTAAAGCAGTTGCCATGGCTCTGATGAGGATAGCCATACCCAAATCAGAAAAAAAGACTGCAGCCTCCTCATCAGATGAAGTTGATGACAGTGCTCCTGGCCACCACTGCAACATTACAATTCAGGTACAACAAGGAGTCTAGAAGCACTCCAAAGCTTCAAACCCGATTGACCAGAGGGGGCCAGACTCCATCATCAACAGGAGTCTCAATCTCATCCAGGTCACAGGGCCGTCACGGTTTAACTTGTGGGGAGGCTTGTCAGGGCCCAGCCCTGACAATTATATTCAAGGGGGGGCTGAGCCCTGGGAAATATTCCCACTTAGGAGTGTGTAGCCAGGAGTGTGAAAGGCCAGGGAAAGCACTGGTGTGCACTTCATTTTTATTATAATAACAAAAACGAAAGAGGGCTCTTGTTTTCGTTATTGAATAACGAAAATGAAAAAACAAAAAAAGAAAGAATTTGGGAGGGCAGAATGCCGGGCTGCCTGAAAGAGGTGGTGGTGCAGCCTCTGCGCAAGAAAACATCATTTGATGTTGATTCCCTTGCCAGTTACCGGCCGGTCTCTAACCTTCCCTTTTTAGGGGAGGTTATTAAGTGGATTGTGGCTCAGCAGCTGCAGGAAGATCTAGACCACACTGGTTATTTGGGCGCCTTGCAGTACAGCTTTCGTTCAGGTTATAGCGCTGAGACTGCTGTTAATTCTGTTAGATCTGTCACCTGATTTTGATACCATTGACCATGATATGTTGAGGACTCGTTTTCAGGATCGAGCTGGAGTGGGTGGGATTGTTCTTGACCGGTTATGCTCTTTCCTAGCTGGAAGAACTCAGCGTCTGGTGCTCGGGGACCGTTTTTAATCTCCATGAGATCTCACATGTGGAGTCCCGCAAGGTTCCATTCTGTCCCCTCTCCTGTTCAATGGGTATATGTAGCGGCTTGGTAAGGTCGTGAGACGGTATGGAGTGCAGTGTCATCAATATGCTGATGACACCCAACTCTACCTCTCCTTTTCATCCGACAGGCGGTCTTGGCGCTTACGCAATGGCTGGCAGCTGTAGGGGACCAGATGAGGGCAAGCCGACTGAAGTTGAATCCCGACAAGACAGAGGTGATGGTAGTGGGTAAGGCAGTGGATGTGACAGCTCCCCTCTTTGATGGGATTCACCTTCCACTGGTTTCCCAGGTTCGCAGTCTGAGTGTGCCCCTCGATCCGCAGCTCTGCCTGGATCTCCAGGTAGGGACTGTGGTGAGGAGTGCATTTCACCAATTACATCTGGTGTGACAGCTTCTGCTGTCTTTCAGATAGTGACCTGGCCACTATCATCCATGCTTTCATTACCTTGAGATTGGACTATTGCAACAGACTCTATGTGGGGCTACCCATGGTGATGGTCCAGAGACTGCAGCTAGTGCAGAATGCAGCAGCCCATCTCCTTATGGGGACAGGTCACCGTGAGAACCTTACACCAGTGCTTCTGGCTCTGCCTATAGTCTTCCGGGCCTGATTCAAGGTGTTCGTTTTGACCTATAAAGCCCTACACACTTACACAGTCTTGGCCTGACTTACCTGCAGGATCATCTCACTCCCTACACTCTGGAGTGACTGCTGTGGTCTGCCGGAAACGCCTTTCTCGAGGTCCTCCGTCTGGCCCAGGGGGACACTATGGAGAGGGCGGTCTCAGTGGCTGCACCTAGGCTGTTGAACTCCCTCCCGGCAAATGCTCGGTTGGCCCCAGACCTCCCTTCCTTCCACTGTATGTGTAAGACCTGGCCGTTGCCTTCTCTTTTAATATAAGATTTTTGATTTTATATGTTTTTATGCTGTAAGCCACCCTGGGCTGCCTGGAGCAGGAGGAACAGGGTAGAAAATTGTTTTATAAATAAATAAACCTGAAACACACATTTTTGGCCATAACCTTTTTATTTTTCCTCCAATTTGGATGAGACCTGCCAAGTTTGTACCTCCCATGCAGGGCATTATGTGTGCCAAAGTTTGGAGAGATTGAATAAAGGGATGCAATTGTATAAGCAGTTGAAATTTGTTAATTCACAAAATTCTGCGTACACATTCCAGGCTGTAACGTCTTTGTCTCCCATCTTATTTAGATGAAATCTGGCAGGATTATACCCTTCCCCAAGGTTACTATCTCTGCCAAATTACAAAATGATTGGATAAAGGGTAATGATATTCTAAGCAATGTACTTGTAAATGCATTTTTGGCTTTAACATTTTTTTGTCCAACTATTTTACATGACATTTGGTAGAAGTGTATCTCAGGCCTTCCAAATCATCTCTGCCAAATTGTAGAAAGATTTGATAAAAGGTCCACATTTTATAAGCAATTGAATTTTCCCTCTTGAAGACTTTTGTTATTAAGGTAAATAGCACACGTAGTGCCATTCAGACACAGGCATGGCAGGGGGAAGGAAGGCTGTAGAAGGGAGACAGAGCATCCCAACAGACTGAAAGACACATTCATTTGCCAATTACTGCATGCTTTCACCTTTACAGGAGGACCAATTGGTGGTGGTTTCAAGACGGACATAGAGGGTAGATATAAGCTGCTGTTCTTTGGGCCTACTCTGTCTTTGTGGTTAGTTCTAGTTTTAGTCAGAGTTTTCTCATACTTTGCTGTCAGGCTGTGAGTGAGTGAGTGAGTGAGTGAGTGAGTGAGTGAGCGAGCGATGAAGCTCACTGCAAGAGTTCAACGAGCTACAGTTGCTCTTTTAGCAAAAACTGCTGCTAAGCTCCGTGCAACAGTTGGCTTCCCCCAGGAAGGTTAGGCAATATGAGATCTGATTGCTCTATTGGCTCCTGGTCTGTCTGATTTGATTTGCCTGTAAAGATCTGTATGATTACCTGGGGCTAAAGTTATGTGATCATTTGCTTTTATATTTTGTTTGTAATTTGATTGTAATAACATTGTTTGCTTGATGCTATTGTTTTTTTCTTCTTGTGATCATGCTGTCATGGCCTGTGGCCTGTACAGTAATGAACGAATAAACCTAAACCTAAAACCAACTAGCTACACAAATCCAATCCCCACATACCTGGATTGCTGTCCAATATCCTCCTGCCCCCTCCTGGGGCATTCTCTGCAAGTTGACCGACACTCACACACACCTGGGGTGCCTGCCCAGACAGAAGTCTGTGAGAAAGAGCAGAGATGACAGATACCTCCTCTGGCCAATTGGCTTGACATTTCAAAGACACCCTGGCTGGGACAGAGATGTGATTGCCTCTCTTACTTCATGCTTCCAGCTTTCCTGGACCAATTCTGGGTGGCTCAGAGGCGGGCATAGAAGGGACATAACTGGGACTTCAGGCAGCAAGGCAGAGGAAGCATCCCAGAAATCATGAAACATGGTTCACACATCCAGGCTGGCCAATTGTCATCACATCCTGCAGCACTCTGACAGAGGACATAAGAGAATCCCTTATTGGCTCTTCCCTAAGCAGATGCTTCCAAATTTCCAGTAACAAGTGAGGGAGAGGGGTTGGTGTGGTCACAGCACAGAATGATATATGGATGACATTTCTGCTGGCCAACTGGCATCACAAACATCTTGTGCCACAGTGACAAACATAAGAGAATCCCTGGCATAGGCTCATACTCTCCAGAGGTTGTGCAGGCATATACCTTTGGCACACTTTCAGATATTTCTGATATTTGGCAGAGATGATCCTAAAGGTCTGAGATACACTCCTACAAAAGTTCATGCAAACTTGCTTACAAAGACGTTACAGCCAGAAATGCATTTACAAGTAAATTTCTAATAACATCAAGTACCTTTATACAATCCTTCTGTAATTTGTAAGAGATATTAACCTTGGGGAGAGGTATCATCCTGTCAAGTTCCATATAAATCGGATGGGAGACAAGAGATGTTACAGCCAGGAATGTGTACACAGAATTTCATAAAACAACAAATTTCAACTGCTTATAAAATTGGGTCCCTTAATCCGATCATTCTGAAATTTGTCACACATAATGCCCTCCATTAGGGGTGAAAGTCTGCCAGGTTTCATATACATTGGCTGAAAATAACAGACGTTACAGCCAAAAATGTGTTTTCCATTAAAACCAATGGAAATTAAAAACAAAAATAAAAATGATTAAACAAAAACTAATGAAATATGATGAATGATATTTTAATAATGAAGACAAAAAGAACAAAAAAAATTAAAGTTACTGTGCACATTCCTAAGGGAAAGGCCAATATTGGTCATTTCAGGGTTATTCGGCTTTCATTAATGATTTCTGTGTCCTGTCCCCTGTGCTGGCTATAACGGATATTCAATCACAAGAACTCCTGTTTTATATTCAGCTGTACAGAGGCAGGTTAGTCTAGTGATTAGATTATTAGCTGGAAACTAGGTTCATTTCTCTGTTCTGTCAAGTTGTAGGGCAGGGGCATGGCTTATGAGGCAGGGAGCATGGTTTGAGAGACAGTGTTAGGTCCCTGGAAATTCATTTTTTTAAGAAGTTAAGCACTAAGGGCCAACCAGCCATCTTCACTTCAGTCTTGTCTGGATTCATCTTCAATAAGCTCTCACATATTTTTTATTTATTTATTTAAAATTTATATCCCACCTCTCCTGCCCTCCAGGCAGCCCGGGGTGGCAAACAACATTCAATAAAAATATAAAAAAATGTAAACCAATTTAAAATTACAATATTTGGAGGAAAACCCCACGCCCCCACCCCACCCCTACCCCTTGCCAAAAGCCTGATGCAACAGCCAGGTCTTACATACACACTGAAACAGCAGGAGAGTGGGAGCCAACCAAGCCTCCTCTGGGAGCAAATTCCACAGCACAGGGGTGGCCACTGAAAAAGATCTAACATTGGCTGGGGAACCTCCAAAAAGGCTCCCACAAACGATCTCAAGGGTCACACGTGCACATGGGGAGTGAGGCGGTCCCGCAGATAAGCAGGGCCCAGGCCGTGAAGGGCTTTAAAAGTTAAAACCAGCACCTTGAACCTGGCCCGGTGCTTTATAGGATGCCAGTGCAGAGTCTGGAGCCTGGAGCTCCCTGCAACCCGCCCCTGTAAGGAGACGGGCCACAGCATTCTACACCAGCTGAAGCCTTCGGACCAGCTTCTCGGGCAGCCCCACGTAGAGCACGTTGCAGTAATCCAGCCTCGAGGTGATGAAGGCATGGATGACAGTGACGAGGTCGTAATCTGAGAGATAAAGCCGAAACCGCTGGACAAGAGGTAACTGCCGAAATGCACTCCCGCCACGGCTGCAACCTGAGATTCCAGGCTGAGTCGCGAATCAAGGAGATCACCCAGACTCCGTACTTGAGAGACCATGGGAGGGCAAACCCCCCCCAACAAGAAGAGATTCAACCACCCCCAGGTCCCCCAAGTCCTCGCCCACCAACATCACCTCCGTCTTGTCAGGATTCAATTGCAGATGGCTCAACCTCATCCAAGCCCCCACAGCTGACAGGCACTGGGAAAATAAGGAGACTGCATGGCCTGGGTCGATGGAAAAGGAGAGGTAGAGCTGAGTGTCATCAGCATACTGATGACACTGCATGCCCTGAAACCCCCTCACGATCTCCCCTAACGGCTGCATATAGATGTTAAACAAGAGGGGGGACAGAATGGCACCCTGCGGGACTCCACACGTGAGGTCCCGGGGGGAAGACGTACACTCCCCCAAGACCACCCGGTGAGTTCTCCCGGCCAGGAATGAACGAAACCAGTCCAAGACCGTTCCGCCAATTCCAGCACGGTCCCGCAGGCGAGTCACCAACACCTCATGATCGACTGTGTCGAATGCAGCCGAAAGGTCTAGCAGGACCAGTAAGGTCTGACGACCCTGGTCCAACGCCAGACGGAGATCGTCAACCAAGGCCACCAAGGCCGTCTCCGTACCGTACCCAGGCCGAAACCCAGACTGGGAGGGATCAAGGAAACCGGTGCGGTCCAGATGTTCCTGGAGCTGCCGTGCCACAGCCCATTCAATAACCTTCCCTAAAAAGGGAAGGTTAGAGACCAGCCGATAAGTGGCAGGAGCATCAGCATCAAGAGATGGTTTCTTGAGCAAGGGCCTAACCACAGCCTCCTTTAGGCAATCAGGCACCCTGCCCTCCCGAAGGGAGGCACTAACCACCCCAGCCAGCAACGGCCGTAGCGTCTTCTGGCTAGCTTTCACCAGCCAGGATGGGCATGGATCTTGCTCACAAGTAGTGGCATGAACAGATCCCAACAAGGACTCCACATCGGCAGGCAACACCATCTGAAACCGATCCCACAAAACAGGACAGGACAGGGCATCAATAGCCCCAAGATGATCCTCTGCAATAACTGTGGTTCTGAAATCGTGGCGGATGCAAGCAATCTTATCTACAAAGTACTCGATAAGCTGGTCACAGCGGTCACTGGATTGCTCCAGGTCCAGGTGAAGGCCGGCAGGACTATCCAGTTCCCAACAACAGCCAGGCATCAGGTAAGCACTGAGAATGCAGGGCCTGAGTCAGATGAAAAAGGAGGTAGAGCTGGGTGTCATCAGCATATTGAAGACACTTCACCACAAACCTCAGAATGACCGTGTCCAGCTATAGACAGTTACTGCTCCCCTATGGGTTCGAGAGTGTGTAAATTAACTTCTATGGGGCTGTACTCATATTTAGAGCTTTTCAGGACAGTTATATGATCATCTATCTAGATTTCCAATCAACTCTCTATTTTCAGTTAGCTTACAACTGTTTACAAATATACACAACTTACAAACAAAATCATACAGTGAAATCTGGAAGATAAATTTTGGACCTTTTTACACAGACCTGGGAGGCGCTGTGGTGGGATGGGTGGAGGCGGCGGGTGTGTAGCGGATGGGTGGCCCATTACATGGATGCCCACCGATCTCTAGGCATGGAGGCACCTCCATTTTCCCCAATGCCCACCCATCCCCATTGGCGGTCACACAGATGCCCCCCCCTCGCCCACTTAGTTGCCCACATTGGGGGGGGGGGGGGACATCTCATGTGAAAAGGGCCTTTAACTTGTTTTCAGAATCCTATCAGATGTTTTTAAGGTGCAGTGATTTATGGACAACATTTGACAGTTCTCTTGCCATGGTGTGCCAGTAAGATATAAAGGATTAGATCGGCAAATAACAAATGCACCAAAAACGATGACAGCGCTGACGTTTGATATATTTGAGAAAACTCCTATGATCTTTTCAATTATTGTGTCTTTAGAAAGTTCACATTTTGTTGTATAAAAGTGGTAAATCAATCCAAAAAACCTGAAATGTTCCACTTTGTTGTTAGAAATCAATTTTAAAAATGAACGATATTGCCATTGTGCTGAAACTTGAATGCATCCCATGTTCAATATTTTTAATAAGGACTGTAAATAATAGATCATTTTGGATTACAATAAATGATCCCTTCCAACTTCTAATGATATTTCACACTAGTTACAGCCCTTCTTATAGCAATAGACAGTAATAAAAAAATAAAAAATAAAAAAAATCATTCTTTCAGCATACACATATCATTTTTAAGACCTAGAATAATGTTCTGGAGCAAGTCCATTCATTTTATTTATAGACGTATGATGGCCAATCTAGGAATATCTCTGATGATCCACCTCATCAATTTATAGAGCAGGTTGTATTTCTTTTATTTTTCATCATCTTTTGGTTTTCAGTTTCCTTCCCAGAATCATCTTTTGTCTTGCCTTTCACCCATTTTATAGTCTTGCTCCTCCACTTGTAATAATTGCTTCTTCATCTAGGGCAGGGATGGGCAACCCATTGGTCCCATGTAGCTTCTGCATTTCTCAATCACTCATTGTGTTGTAAGTATGTGGAGAGCTGGAGTGCCAGGTACTGCAAAGCAGACAGAGAGGTCACTGACATCACTGCTGAGCAAAGGAGCAGAGCCAGACAGACAACTTCATGGGACAATATGGTGCCCCACAGTCATGTGGTCTCAATATGATGTAATCCCCTTACACCTCCTCATTCCTCTCCCATTCTGAAGCAATCAGGAGATTGGGTTTGCACTGATCAGCAGCAGGGACATTTTGGCTTGTGGCTATGGTAAAGAGGGTGTTCGGAGGACCATACCTATGACTCCTGTAGTGTTTATTGATTATTCATTCCATGATCCTAGCCAATATGCAAGAGTATCCCTTGTTAGTAACAGTTCCAGACTGATCCATCACTGATTTTAAATGGAACCAGGAGATAGGGCGGGGGAAGCCAGGGGATAGTCATTAGCTAGATAGGAGGAGTGGGACACTGGAGGGAATTCCAATTTTGTTTTTTTCTGTTCAATTTTAAGTTAATTTTTCAGATTTAAATACAGTTGTGTTTTATGGTTCCATTGTTAAAATCCTTTAAAACCTTTAAAGCAATTGAAAATTAAATAAAACAACTGTGCATGCACAAAATGGCCACTATGCCATTCTGTGCATTTGTGTCCTTTTCCAAAATGGTGCTGGCAGCATCGGCACCATTTTGGAAAAGGGCAACCTAGTCTGGAGTAGGGATCTGGATTTCTCCAGACACCACCCCATTCCCTGGGGCCCTGGAGTGGTACTTAGTACTTACCAGCCTCAGAGGGCTTGACTGAAGCACCACTGCTGCTGTGGGAGCTCCGATAGGCTCTCTTGCTGCAGTGTCCTCCCTGCTCTGGATTGTGCATGTGCAAAATGGCTACTGGGGCTGTTTTGTACATGTGCAAAATGACGCTAGCCCTTAACCAAAATGGTGGCAGTCAAAAGGACATTGCTGCTATTTTGGTTAAGGAAAGTGGCCAGTGATGTTGCTTCAGTCAAGCTCTCTGAAGCCAGTAGGTACACTCCAGGGCCCCAGGAGATGGGGGTGAGGGAAAATACAGATAAACCCAGATCCGTAACTGGGAAATTTCCATCCCTACTAGATAGGCTGTGTTGTACTGTGGACACTGGGTGTTGTAGTGGGACTCAGTTGGTACGGTCCAGGGAGGAGCCACAGAAAGTGGCGGAGCCGCATGCAGAGAGCAGGCTGGGACTGGCAGTTAGAGTCAAGCAGGCAACTAGGGAGCAGCACCTGTGAGTGCTAACATGCTGAGCAGGCCCTAATAAAGATCCTGTTTGAATTAATTCTACCTGGGGCCGCTTTTAGACGAGCAGGACTCACTTGCGTGATGCACTCATGTGACTTTTAAGATTACCGCAGTCAGGTATTAGACGAGACTTCTCACATGTTATCACTGCTCATGCATTCTTTTAATACCATGGATTAAATACCTTGGTATTAAATAGGTAGGAGGTATTGAATTAGCAGTATTAAAAGAATTTTCGAATGGTAATAACACATGAGAAGTCTTGTCTAAGCCCACGGTACTTTTTAAAGTCATGTGAGCACATCGCACAAGCATACCCCACATGTAAAAGTGGCCCGAGTTGTCTCAGCTCATTGTTACAGGGTGGCAGCAGTTCTCTGAACAGCTGTGGAGAGAACTCAAGGAGCAGAGCTAGCATAATGCAATACATAAAGCTTCTGACCACCTTAGACTTCAGGAGAGAGAACCTAGCAGAGGAATGGATCCACTGAAGCATCACACTGTAAGACCAGCTGTTGGCCTGGTTTGTAGACATTCCTCTGCTAGGTTCTCTCTCCTGAAGTCTAAGGTGGCCAGAAGTTTTATGGATTGCATTATGCCACCTCTGCTCCTTGAGTTCTCTCCACAGCTGTTCAGAGAAAGGGCTAGGAGCAGTCCTGATGCGGGAGTTCGAGCTCTACACAGAGCTAGCCATGATGAACCAGAGGAATCAACCAAGGTAAAACTGCTTTTCTACCTCATCGGAGCACAGGGGAGGAAAATTTGCATGGGTAGGAAACTAAGCCAGGCGTTCCCCCTGTCGACGGTGATGAACGCTCTAGAGGCCCACTATGCACCAAAACACAATGAGACAGTGGAGCACTATACATTTTTCATGAGGGATCAGTGGGATGGTGAAGGCCTAGAGGCCTACGTGACAGAACTAAGAGCCCTAGCAAGCACCTGCAAGTTCAGGGATCTTGAAGATTCACTGATTAAGGACAGACTTGTGTGTGGCACTAGGGACAGATAGTTACGGGAGCAGTTGCTCCGCAAAGGGGAGCTAACCCTACCCAAGTGTCTGGACATGGCACTCTCCATGGAGGCCACCAGAGAGAAACAGAGTATTGGGGCCACGGGAAATGGATGCAGTGCTAGGGGTGTGGCAGAAAAGGCACAATATCAAAATTAAAGAAGGCAAAGAGACCCACAGCACATTGTGTGGTGCGCCGATTGTGGAAGCTCCCATGAGATGGCTAAAGAGAAGTGTCCTGCGTTTGGACAAAGATGCAATGCTTGCAGCAAACTTAATCACTTCAGTAGCATGTGCAAAGCAGTTAAAAGAGAGCAAAGAGCGCAGCTTACGTGAGAGGAAGAGGAAGTCACCACATCAGGCAGTGAGGATGAGGAGCCACACGTGATGATTATCAGTGTAATGCCTCAGTCCCACCATGTGAGGGCCACAGGAGCCAAAAGACAGGCAGCCATTTTTGCAACCATGCAAATAGGGGGCTGAAGAGTCTGGTCCCAGCTAGACAGTGGGGCATCTTGCAACATGATCCCCAAGGAAGAGCTTAGACCTAACACAGTGATCAGACAGACTAGAAGGTCCCTGGTCATGTACAACATGAGCACCATACAGCCAGTGAGTAAATGCAACCTAATGCTGAGAAATCCCAGAAATGAGAGAAAATATAATTTAAAATTTGTGGCAGTGGAAGGACAAGACCAACCACCACTACTAGGAGCACAAGCAATCCAGCACATGGATCTGATCAGAGTGCAGCACCAGAACTTCGTGCATGCAGCGAAGCTGCAGCAGAGGAGTGTCACAAGAGACAGAACAATCAAGTCAAGCCACCACTGATGAGAAGAACACGGGACAGAGTCCTAACCGAATTTGAAGATGTTTTCAAGGGAGATGGATGCTTCAAAGGAAAGGAGTGCCTTGAAATCGATCCTGTGGTGCCACCAGTGTGCCTTCCATGTAGGAGAATACCAGTGGCACTCAACGAACCAGTCAAGAAAGCACTCGTCAGCCTATGCAAATGATGCATCGAAGTTGAGGAAGCAAACACCCCATGGGTGAGCATTATGTTGGTGAATGAATGAATTGAATTTATTGTACTGGCTAGCCCTGACAACTATACATCACACAGAAATACATAAAATAATAATCACACATAAATAAAACAAGATAACACAAACCCAGAGGGCAAAAATAAAACAAATACTATAGTTCAGAATACAAGCCCCTTAAGGGCAAGACCATCCTGCAGTTTTACCTGCCGCATTCTTAATCTGTGGGCTGCCACTCCAAAAGCATTTGTCACCTCCACTCTCTTATCAGAGAGGAAGCATACCAGCAATCGAAAAGGGAACCACTCAAGTCTAGCATTGGTCAGTTTAAATAGTTGATCTCAGGGGCGTGCATATAGAGGACATTGTCAAAGATAATGCACCAGGTCCTCCACTTGATTTGAGCCACAAATGCACATGTGATCCTTAAATGACAAACCTGAATAGCAACCGTATAAAACTTCGGTCACCATTACCTGAAGCCTTAGAGAGGTAAAAGCTTTCCTGAGGGTCACGTTTGTAATTATTCCTAAATATGATTGAGCTAATCGGTTAGGGATCCAGTATTTATAGCTTGGAGATATTCTGGAAACAGAGGCCTGAGCCCTCAAGGACTGAAATTCTGTGTCATCATTTCTACGTTTAATAAGCTTAGACACTTCCTTTAAGGAATATGTCCTAAAGAAATCCAGTGAGAACCCCAGGCTTCTGATGTTTTGTTCAACTACTGGTCACCATAAATCCCTTTGACGCCACCTGCCTTCACTTTTTCCTCCAGACAGTGTCTCGGGAAGAGACTGAGGCAGTAAATGAAAGGTTTTCAGCCAATACTACAATACGTATCCATTAATCCTGGATGCCAAGGAACCCATCCCTGTCTCCAGTCTTAGTATTGCAGGAGATATTACTATCAGGGCTCCCAAAAGACTTTGCAAAATTTTGTTTTGTAATGGCTCTAAAAAGTAAGTGACCATTTTAGTAAGACCCCATATCTGGGCACCAAAGCAAATCTGTGGGATCAATTTTACCTGAAACATCTTAAGAGCTAGGCCCGCTAAATTATTCCCCCCCACCCCACCCCCCCGGTTCCAAAGAATCATAGGAGCAGCACAATAGATAAAATAGCTAATTGTTTAACAGATCTCAGATGCGTAGACCAGGTGCCATTATAAGGAAAAATCAGGCCCAAATATTTAAATACCCAGACCTGTTCTAATTTGTTCTTATTCAGGAACCATGATTCTAGCCTGAAAAGTCTAGAAAAAACCATAACCTTTGTTTTTTTTATAATTAATTACCAGTTCCTCCTTTAGACACTCAGTGCCAAAATCATCCATTAGTCAAATAAGACCCAATCTGCAAGGAGATAACAAGACCATGTCATCTGCATACATTAATATTGACACTCTTTGATCCCCAATTTTAGGAGCCATGTATTTATCATTGTTTCGAAATTTGACCAGTAGATGGTTTACATAAAGATTGAACAAAGTAGGGGCCAACAGGCAGCCCTGCCTGACCCGTCAGGTGGTTGAGATTGGGGCAGTCGAAGTACCCCTGAGGTTAGTACGGACCATCAACGATGTATCCATATACAGGGATGATATTAAAGATAATAATCCTCTGTCAACTGAAAATTCTGAGTTTATACCACAGTCTCTCTCTATTAATAAGGTCAGTATGTTGGTGGTGAAGAAACCATCAGGCAAACTATGCATATGCATTGATCTAAAGTCACTCAACAAGGCACTGAAAAGGGTACACTACCCCCTGCCTGCTATCGAAGATGTGCTTCCTGAGCTATCCAAAACATGCTTATTCACAGTCTGTGACGTACAAGACAGGGTTTGGCATGTTTGGCTGGATGAAGCCTCCAGAAAACTAACCCCATTCAGAAGATACAGATGACTAAGCATGCCAATGGACATCTCCCCAGCTCCGGAGTTCTTCCAAAGACGCCTACATCACCAGGCCCTGGAAGGTCTGCCAGGGGTGAAAGTCATAGATGACGTCCTCATACATGGGGAAGGCGCTAATGACAAGGAGGCAGAACAAGATCACAACGAGAAACTATTCAGGTTCCTGGCCAGATGCAGGGACAAAAATATGAAGCTCAACCCAGAGAAAAAGCAACACTAGGTAGCAATGTGCATACATAGGACACATACTGTCTGCTGAAGGTCTGAGATCAGACCCCAAGAAAACTGAAGCTATCCTAGAAATGCCTCCTCCCACAGACATGAAAGGAATACAGAGGCTGATTGGCATGGTAAACTACCTTTCGAAGTATTGCCAAAACCTAGCCACTAAGGCAGAGCCTCTTCAGCAATTGACCAAGCACCACATCGCCTGAGACTGGGGAGCATGTGGTGTAACAGCCCACTGAGGGTTTACCACAGCCTCCCGGCATCCCATTACCCACCCTGGTACTTTTCCGCTGTCACCACCCTAGAGATTGTAGGCTGTGAGTTCCATCCCTCTAGGGAAGATGAGAACTCTACTTTTTCTTTAAACAGACAGGCCCGCAAGCCAGAATAATTCAGTTCCCAATTACCGCCGCCGGAGCGTACAGAGGCGTATTCGCTCGCTTGCGCACACACACACTGCCCTGAGGCAGTTCCTGGATGCACGCGCACGCACGCACGCACGCACACCTTTTAGATCAGAAAAAGAAATATTACTTTAATGGTATTTTAAACCAAGCATCACAGGCTACAATCATATGAGGTACTTTGAATCCTTGAGCAAAAGCAATTGATCAGAACACAGTTAGGCTCGAGGGCCCTTTTTGTTGCATCTAGCCTAAACTGGTCCCTCAGATGTAACATTCAATTACTCACAGCTTTAGGTGCACCTTTGCCTTGCAGCAAAGGGGTTCAGTCCTTAGGTTCAGTTTAGTCCAAACAGGCCTGGAGCTATTCCCTTTGCTCTGATATACTGACCTTTTTGCTATGGAACTAACAGAAGTAAAAGTGGAAGTCTCTTTTAGAGGTGGGTCTTTGGTCTTTTAAAAAGCCCCCTACCCCTCTTTTGTGATTGGTCCTTGGGAGGTTATCTGGCTGTACCTACTCCAATCAGAGAAAGATTCCCCCAGTCACGCTGGCTGTAGGCCCCTTCCCCCAGTATTGTGAAATCCTGCCATGCAGCCGGTTGAAAAACCAGGCCTAGTCAACCTGGAAGCCAGAGTGTCAGTGAAGGTCACATAGAAAGGCAGGATTGCTCCTAGCAGCTTCTGCCACAGAGCACCTCAGCAAAATGCTTTCAACAGGATAAAAGAACTCCTGATGAAGGCAGCAGTTCTCCACTACTACAAACAAGGCCAACTGCTGGTCTTACAGTGTGATGCCTCAGAGAAGGGACTAGGAGAAGCCTGATGCAGGACAGACCCATTGAGTATGCCGGTCAGACACTCTCAGACACTGAACTGGAGTACACACAAATCGAAAAAGAGTTGCAAGCAGTAGTATTCGGAGTAGAACAGTTCCACCAATACATGTTTGAACATCCAGTTGTGGTACTCAGACCACAAGCCACTCAAGCCCATAATGATGAAACCCCTACTCGGGGCGTACCAAAACAATTGCAGAGAATGCTGAGGAGACTACACAAATATGATCTACAGACCAGGTAGTGTCCTGGAAAGAATCTTGTGCTGACTGATACGCTTAGTAGAGCCTTCATCAAGGGTGAGGAGATGTGTGGAGACTAAGTCATCAAACTGATTAACATGCTATTCTATGTACCAATGAAAAAAGACAAGCTTGAGGAGTTAAATAATGCCATAGAATGAGATGCAACCCTTCAAACGCTGAACACAATAATTTTAAAGGGCTGGCCAGCAGACAAGGCCCAGACACCGATTGGCACTAGGGGTGGGAATTCCATTTCTCCCGAGATCCGATATTGCCGGTATTTGGCCATACCAGATTTAAAACTGAGATCCAATAAAACTGGCTGTACCAGTTTTTTTGTATTGGTCTTGGATCTCGGGTTTTTTAAAATGACTTTCTTGGGCTTGAGCAGTGGCACAGCTTTTTTGTGTTCCACTTAAGTTGAATCCCTCCCTGCCCCCTCCCTGTGGTAAGTAACTTGTTACATTTGGTGCTTTTTTTAACCCTGTCTTGGATTTGTTGCCTTTTTTAATTCAAAAAAGGCATCCAATCCTGAAGGTTCCCTAAGATTTTTAGAGGGGTTAGGGAGGGATGTGAGTAGGGGGGGGAATGCAACTGTTGGTAAGTGATGCAGGGGCAGCTGGTGGGTTTTGAGGTTGGAGGGGCCGGCAGGCAACGGTGAGTGGAGTCAGGGCAACAGTGGGCGGCATAACCCAGCAGCAAGGAGTTCCAAGGGTTAATGTTGGATGGACATTACATTACTTAATCAAGCAATTTCAGAAAGAAGGGACTTGCTGCATGTATGTTGGAGGGACCCCAATCCCTGCTTCAGAAGCAGTATTCTTGCCCTCTGTGTGTGTGGGGGGGGGGAGGTTTCAAGGCCCATGAATCACCAGACTCACAGTTACATCTCAGGATTTCAAAAGCATCCCATTTCCAGCATTGTGACCACACCTAAAGATCTCCAGACTCACAGTTACATCTCAGGATTTAAAAAACATCCCATTTCCAGCATTGTGACCACACCTAAAGATCTCCAGACTTACAGTT
>QEPC01001906.1:171904-183207 GCA_003113815.1 Sphenodon punctatus | reverse complement strand
CCCCCCCCCCCCCCACCACACACACTTTACTCCAGGTTTCCAGGATTTCCCCAAGTCACAGCCCAGGCTAGCCATCACCACTGTCAGGAGCCAGACCATGCTAACATCTGGCGGGTGCCTTTCAATGTGACAGTGGCACCAGGTTTAACTCGAGCTAAAGCAGGTTAAACCATGCTGCCATCATGTTTGAAAACACATTCTGTCTCCAATGGAGAAGCTCCTCCTGAGCAGTCAGACACATGATGCTGCTATCACACATTTGTCCATCAAATGTATCAGTTTTTAATAAAGATGATGATAGGGACCATTGTTATGAAGACAGGATAGTTGCTGATGAGTGTGGGGTAATAGAAATGACCACCACACAAATAAAGGCAAAACTCAATGTACATAATATATTCAAATCAGAAGGATCAGATAATTTCATCCAAGAATATTGAAGGAGCTAGCACATGAAATTTCAGGTCCATTGGCTATGATATTTAATAAAGCCATTAATTTAGGTGTGGTTCTCAGTGACTGGAGAATAACAATTGTTGTAACTATTTTTAAGAAAGGAAGTAGAAATGACCCAGGTAACTATAGACCTATTAGCCTAACCTCAGTGATATGTAAGATGTTAGAGCAGATACCATGAGAGAGAATAATTAATGACATGGTAACAAAGGGAAAACAAGACGAAATGTAGTATGGGTTCACAAAAGGTAGATCATGCCAGATCAATCTAATATCATTTTTTGAAAAAATAAATAGGGACATGGGGAAAGACCTCCTCTTCCTCATGTCCCAACGTGCCCTCTTGCTAGTGCCAACTTCTCATGGAGTTTCATTTCATATCAATTTAATTTTGTATTCCATAGACTACACCACAGGTATCTTGTAGCGACTTACACAATATGAACCAATGAAATACAATAATATAAATACATAATAATATAAACAATACCTTCATTGGCTCCCCCTTCCTCCTCCCCAACTCCTCGCTCCCCTCACCTAACTCCTGCTGATGATACCCTCCATTCAGTACAATCTGTTGCCTGAGGTCTGTGTACTCATACCCTCACCACATGGACCAGTCAGCCATCATTCTCGATGTAACCAAGCCAAGTGCGTGCATCTGGGACCTCGTATCTTCATGAATGTTACACTCCTTGTTTCTCCCTCTGTTCCCCTTCCTTCATCACCCCACCCCATCCCCCATCTCTCAGATTGTAAGCCCTAGGGCAGGGATCGTGTCTATTCCATTATTTTGTAAAGTGCCAGGCACATTGCTGGCACTATATAATGCACCAGGTACATTGCTGGCACTGGAGATTTACCTGTGTCCATCTGATCGGGATCCCCTGCGTTGCCGGGTTGATGCTACCGCCGCCACTGCTACTCCCGTTCTGCCACCTCAGTCCCCCGTTGAGACACCTGTGGGGAGAATGCAGATGGACGGCAGGTGAGGATAAAGAGTGGGGTGCTAGGTGGTTTGGGATGATGTTGGAGTTTTAAGGGATTTTAATGTATTTTATTTATTTTATATTTTTGATGTTGCAAGCTGCCCTGAATCTTTGGAGAAGGGCAGGGTAAAAATATAAATAAATAAATAAATAAATAAATAACTGGCTTTCAGGATAGAGGGAATGCAGTAGATTTAGTGTATATGGATTTTAGTAAGGCATTTGATACTGTGCTTCATGGTAAATTACAACTTAAACTGGAAAAGATGGGAATTAACAAAAAGATAGTTAGATGGGTACGAAGTTAGTTAACTGGAAGGGGGGGAAAAAGGATTGTGTTGAAAGGCGGACTTTCTAGCTGGAGAGGTTGCTCGTGGAGTTCCTTAAGGATCTGTCTTGGTGCCTGTTTTATTTAATATATTCGTAACTGACCCTGTTGAAGGAAATAAGAGTATGCTAATGAAGTTTGCTGATACCTAGCTGGGAAGAACTGTCAATTCAGAGGAGGATTGGAAAATCATACAGCATGAACTGGATGTTCTCCACTCATGGATTGAAGTGTTAGGAATGGGATAAAATTTAATAGCACAAAGTGCAAAGTTATACATTTGAGGGTTTAATCATGAGCATTTTAGTTGGCAGCAATGAACTCATCAGCTGGAAACAACAGAAGAGAGGGACTTGAGGGCTATAACTGCAGAGGAAGGAGCGGCTTCCTCTGAGTGAGAGTCTTAGGCAAGGATACTGAATACAAGAGAGTCCCAGAGTGGGACAGAGGACCCACTTGCAAGGGACCCAGGACTGGGAGTTGGGAATGGCTGGGTGGGCCTGACTCCCATCCCTTCACATTGGAACAGAAGGGATCTCATCCTCTAAAGGGGTACAGGGTGAGAGGTGGATGAGCAAGTACACTAAAAGACTCAGATGGTTTGGCCGTTTGGTAGACAAGTACAGGGAACTGGATGAACCTGTACCCTAAGGTGAGTAAGGGTAGCACTGGCAAGGGACATTTAAGTCAGCCACTGGGCACCACAGAACCTCAGGTTGCCTAATCGGCTGGCTCAGTCGCTTCCGTGCCGGAACTGTATACTATGAGAACCTGGCAGGGGGGTGATCGAGCCGGCTAGAACTTTATTTATTTATTTTTATAATAAAATGTATATGCCACCCCCTCCTGCCTCAGGCACCTCAGGGCAGCTCACAACATTTTAAAAAACCTTTTAAACATTAAAAACAAACAACAGTAATTACAATTAAAAACAATATAAACCCCACATCCCCCCTACCCTAACCCAATCTACCCATCCCACCTCCCTCGGGAAAGACCTTGCGGAACAGCCAGGTCTTACATTGTCTGTGAAGAGGCGAGGTCGGCAACCAAACGGATCTCCAACAGGAGGGAGTTCCACAGCCACGGCGCAGACACGGAGAACGCCCTTCTCATAGTAGATACCCGGGAACCCCGAGGACGGTGCCCCCAGATGACCACAAGGGTCAATCCAGGACCCAGAGGGTGAGGCGGTCCTGCAGATAGGCGGGATCCAAACTGTTTAGGGCTTTAAAGGTCAACACCAACACCTTGAATTAGGCCCGGAAACCTATCAGCAGCCAGTGCAGATAGCGAAGCACTGGTGTAATATGCTCGCGTCGGCCTGTCCCAGTCAAGAGATGGGCTGCCACATTCTGCAGCTTCCAAACCAGCACCAAGGGTAGCCCCACATAGAGTGCGTTGCAGTAATTCAGTCTCGAGGTAATAAAAGCATGGGACTTTGACCCATACAAACCTGGCAGAGTGTATGCAGTCGAGCCGGCTGGGACTATAACTGTGAGCAGGACTCTGAGGAACCAAGGGTGAACAGTGATTCTTGGAAAAATGGCAACCTGTTGGTTAATGGTGGTATGGTAGGCAGAAGAGCTGACCACCCAAAGCCAAACGAGAGGCCTGGGAGGGACTATAATGTACTTAGTAGTACATGGCCAAAACAGTTGGCTTTGAGGGTCCCAGGGCTGGGAGGTACAGAAGGACTGAGTGGGCCGGCCTCCCACCCCACAGGGGTCTCGGTATACAAACAAGAGTTGGTGTAACCTAACTACGTATATGTATATGCTATGCTGTATTGTAGAAATGGTGGAGATTGTGAGGCTAATTCCCAAGCCTGTAAATTGGGTGGAGGAACGCTCCCCAACAGGAGATAATGGTAATCCTTGAAAGGTTGGGTGGAGGTAGTTCCCAACTGAGTACACCCTGAGAACCAGTGTGGTGTCAGAGGAGCTGCATCCTACTGATAAGTGGTTAAGCCAGGCTTCTCTGAGAGAAGCCTGTCTCCTCAAAGGGGGAGGGGTGTAGCAGAGAGCAGTCCTCTGGGGCTACAGCCCCCTTAAGAAGGGGTCTGAGTGAACTAGCTGGCAGACTGTGTGCATGCGTGGATCTGGAGAAGCCAGCCCCTGTAGAGACGGCAGCCTGAGTTGAACACTAGTCCTGAAAGGGTGAATAGCCAAGCTAGAGCCAGGGAGCATGCCCAGTGGAAGCTTCAGAGCCGTTTGGAGCTCTAAGTGCTGGGGCATGCTCAGTAGAGCTCTGTAACCCTCTCGGAGCTTCAAGTACAGACACATGCTCAGTGGGGACCAGGTGAACTGAGCATGCTTGGGGCCGATAAAGGGCCTAGGCTAAGTTGAAAGTAGGGATGAGCGAACAGAACTGAGATTGGAAATTCGGTTGGGTTCAGAAATTCGGTTTGGTTCGGAACTTTGGTTCGGTTGACCGAACTATTCAAGTTTGGTCCAAACTCCAAACTTCTGAACAAAGTTCAGAAATTCAAACCCCATTGAACTAAATGGAATATTATCTTTTAGGGATGGGCGAACAGAGATGAGTTTGGAAATTCGGTTCGGTTCGAAAATCGAGTTCGGTTCGGAAGTTCGGTTCTGTCGACCGAACTGGTGAGTTCGGTCCAAACTCTGAACTTCCAAACCGCGTTTGCCCATTCCTAGTTGAAAGAGGGGCAGTGTAGGTGCAGGAGCTAGGGCTATGAGCGCTCTATTCCTGGACAGTAACCTTGGTAAAGGGCCTGCTTAAAGCAGAGGGCCCATGCCCCGATGAAGGGCTACGGTGGAGACGCAGAGAAGGGCTTTTGGGGTCAAGCCTAAATGCAGAGACAGAGTGTGTACATATGGTGGTGTAGACTTTGGCTGTGAGGGGCAGCAGGAGGCCAAGGGTGGGGTCCCTACAGCGAAACCCCACAGAGTGCACCCCCCCTACTTGGGGATTACACCCGAGAGGCAGCGAGTTAGCTAGTTCCCCTAGTGACACCTCATTGCCCCACTGTGTCCCTGGGAAGACCCCCTGCTATAGTGACCTTTGTCAATTCTGTTTTCTCTGTATCATCACTCTTTATTTCTGTGGCAAAACCCCCCATGTTCTTACCACTGTATACCTAGGCAAGCAGAAGTCCCCTGCTGCAAGCACATGGTTATGACTCATCACTTCAGGTTGAGGCCTTTGGGCAGGACTCTCTCAACAGACATTCCTGGCTGGTGACTCATCGGCTCAGGTATTCCCAAATACCTCACCCAGATTGGTCAAGCTCTCTGGCAACAGACCAATCCCTACAGGACTAGACTAGCCATAAAAACCCTGGAACGGACCACCATCCCTCTCTTGCTCTTTTCCTGCTCCACTGGACTGCAGCCAGGACCCCCAGCTTGAGAACTAAGTACTGTACCCCATGTCGCTAAGATCTCAGCACATAGAGAAGGAACCCATGAGTAAAACGAACTTTTTGCCTGACTAACCTCTCACCAGGGACCGTCTAGGCCAGATTGATCCCAAATGGGCCACTGTACCCTAACCCAGATTCTGTATTTGCTCAAGAGCCTATTCTACCCTTTCCTACCTCAATACCTGTTTGTATCCCTTGTTCTTGACTAGTAAAGCCTAAGCTTCTTTGTTTTCTTTTTACCCCACTGGGTGCATGTGTGTGTGCTCATTGCCAATGTATGTCTCACTCAGCTTGCTAGGCATAGCTAGGAAGGGAGAAGGGATTCAGCCAAGGAAGAGGAATCCCCCATTGGCTCTTTCAGCCAGGGCAGCTTCTAGCCAAGTTAGGCACCCCTGAGTTACTCCAAGAGTCTCTGCTCACATAATGAGAGATGGCAAAATAAAGGGAACTGTGGAAAGGTGTGCCTGTGAGAGGTTTGCAAGCTTGTAACTACCTGGCGTTCATGTAGCCTGGACTGCACAGACTCCCACTGTAATTGGTCCAATGTTATCCATGCTTTTAGGGGGTTGCCAGGAGGTGGGGAAACAGCTAGATTCTCTCCCTTGTTTGGGGCCCCTGGGTTAGAGTTTTGGCCCAGTGCAGTGAGGTGGGTGGCTCAGCCATATAGTGCCCCCTACTGTCAATCATGTTGTTGATGTATAACACTACCCCTCCCCCTTTCCCAATATTCCTATCTTTCCTAACTTATTCAGTTCCTGTATTCTAGTCATGACTACTTTTCCACTGTTTCAGTTATACCTAGAATATCAGGTTTTCTCTCCTCTACCACCAATTCAAGTTCTTCCATTTTGTTACTCAGACTCCTTGCATTAGTATACAGACATGTAAGATGTTTCCTATCGCTTTCCTGCAATGTCCTAACTAGATTACAATTTTTATTTTGACCAAGAGTCATCCTGTTTTCCAAATGAGCATTTAAGTTACTATTCGTTATACCACTGTGTTTGCGGTTCTGATCGTTGTTCCCTCAGCCTCTTTCAAACCTAGTTTAAGTCTTCCTCACCTAGTTAGCAATCTGATCCCAAGGATTCTAACACTTAGAATCCTTTCCCCACCCCTGGTTAGGTGAAGTCCATCTTTCCCCCAAAGTCTACCTTCTCAAAATCCCATTCCATGATTTATGAAGCCAAAACGCTACCGACGACACCACCCACGCTACCGACGACACCACTGACCTCCATGATACAAATGATCCTTCCTTGACCTTTCACTGGAAAGATAGAGACCACCACCTTGCCCTTCCTCTCTTTCATCCTCATTCTCAGAGCCTCAAAGTCATTTGACCTTTTCAGTGTTATTCCTTGCAATATCATTTGTTCCCACATGAATGAGCAGCAGCAGGAAGTGGTCAGAAGATCCAAGGAGTCTTGGCAGTCTCTCCATAATGGGTGAAAACAGACATGCATGTAACTCTGCTTTAACTCAGTCGCCCCGAGCTGTGTTCAGGAGGGGCGGGGTAAAAATTTAATAAATAAAAATAAAAAATAAAAATTCTGTTTTAGCATTTCTTATGCATGTTGTAGGGGTGTATTGGCATCCTATGCAGCCCTGCAATGTGCATAAAAAATGTTAAAGTGTTGTTAAGATACATGTCTGTTTTCACCCAAAGCCTCTAATTTTGGCTTCAGGCAGACAGCACACCTCTCGGGACGTTGGATCAGGCGGGCAAATAGATATTATTTAAGGTGGGGTTTTTTTAATATACTTTTGCTTTTACTCCTCCCACCCTGCCTCTGGCATCTCGGGGCGGCTCACAATAAGAAAACAGATGCCTCTGTTCCTCTCAGGAGAGAATCCCCAATCCTCAATCACAATCTTCTTATTTCCCTAAAACAGAAAACCTGCTCCTCAGCACTCTCTCCTTCACTAGCTCATCTTTTTCTTTGTCTTCTCTTCATGGTTACATTCCTCCATGGGTTACATTCCTCCTATAGAAGTATTCTCTCCTGGTCTTGTTGCTTGGGCAGTCTTTGGAAATCTTGCATTCATGGTGTAATGTCCTCACTTCTTGGCTTAACAAGCTCTTACCGTTCCCTTTGAGACTCCATGAGTGTCTCCAGCTGTATCTCCAAACCCTGGATCTTCTCTTCCATGAGACTGGTGAGCTGACATTTCATGCACACATAAGACTCTTCTGGTCCACAGTCAGGGAAGATGTACATTCCATAACTTCCACAGCCAACCATCTACTTTGTCTCCATTCTTCCGCAAGTTCCCTCAGCTTCTATTGTAGCAGCCTTGTTCTTGTTACTTGTGGTTTCCTAATCTTTTTACCTATAAAATGACTAGGAACCAAGAACGAAGACCAATCACCAACTTACCACTAGCTGCCTTTGCTAGTTAACACACAGCTAGTTTTTATGTGGCCCCTTTCTAGTGCCTAGATCTGGCCCCAGGATCCGGTTCCTACTCCCAAGCACAGAAAAAACTGATCTTGGGGTAAGGAAGCAGAGATGAAGGCGTGCACACAAGGATAGGGGACATACCTAGGGCATAGATCCATGATCTGGATCCTCCTCTTCCTGAGCACACCCCTTATGCACGCACACCCCAAACTTCTATGTGGCTCTTGGACCTTCTACTAATTTTTAAAGTGGCTCCTAGAATGAAAAATGTTCCCCACCCCTGGTGTATATGGATGTAACCAGTTTTAACTCCTGTTGTACCTCGTGAGTAGTACAAAGGAAGTGAAGCTGAGCAAATCTGTTCCTACTTTCAGGCACGTTGATATACATGGGGAAAATGCACATTAGCTGCATTCTTTCCAACCCCATCACCCAAACAATATAATTACCAAAATAATCTAGGATAAGAGTTGTCAAGATTTTTCTTTTGTGAACTGCAAATATTTCCCTCTTTAATGCAAGGGATGAAAGGCCAGTACTTGCACAGAAGCCCCCCATGTGCTTTTTGTTGGTTTTTTTCCTACCTTTTAAATTTTGCATTAAATTAAAAGCTACCATTTCTGCACCATCTACCCATATCCATCAGAGACTTGCTTGGCTAAACATTACAATGGGAATCCTAATTGCTCCACTCCTGTACCATTGCCAGCTTCCCTTGTGCTCTTTTGTATGCCAAGCTAATGTAATTAGCAATGTGTTAGGCTTGCAAAGGAGGACAGAATTGATACTAACACATGGCTAATTACGATATTACAGTTAGCCATTTGCTAGGCTGACTCACGGGACTCGTAACAGACTATGGAATCTCTCACCTTAAGTTCAGCAGTTCTCCCACTCTCAAATTCCTATGCTGCAATCAGTAATTCCTTATTAACCCTGGCACAAAATGATCCAGATTCCAACCAATTGGATGATGATTATCCATATTTCTGTCAACACAGAGTAACACTGCTCCTGATAATTATGTTTTGAAGTGAACATCCTATCAATACAAATTGCTCTTTATCCACTACTTTTGTGAGTTTCTGGTGCATTTCTGAGTTTCCTCCAGTATTGTGGAACTCCCTACCCTTGGAGGTTCATCATAGTCCAAGCCTGAGCACACAGGCAGCGTAAGACTTTTCTTTTTGGCCAAAGGTGGGTGGGCAGGGAGTTTCCAGGGAATCTTTATATATTCTTATTTATTTCTAATTTTTCATGGTTCTTCTACTATAACCCACCCTGAGCTTTAGTGAAAGGGCAAGATATGTTTAAATAAATAAAATTATGTCACTTAGGCCCTTTTTACACAGGCTCTGGTGCGGGGTGTGTGTGTCAGCGTGCGCTGCAGCCGGTGTGCGCTGGGTGGGCGGGAGGTTCTGACGGGCTCACACCAAGCTCTCCCCACCGCCACCCATGGAGCCTTCTCCACTTTTCTGGATGGCTCTGTGGGTGGGTGATGGGTGTGCATGGGAGAGTGCATGCATGCCCCTTCCCCACGCACCCATCCAGCTGCGGCACAGTTCACACAGGTGGCAAACACCCAGATTTCTGGGTGTTCGTCACCTGTGTAACAAGGGTCAGTGATAGACCAATCACAGCAACATTTAATTTTTTTTTTAAAAAAACCCTCAAGTAGTGCCATCAAAGACACAAAGTACCAAATAATAAGAGTTGGTCCATTATTCATGGGTATTCAGTATTCACATTTCAGTACCCAAATAATATCCATGACTGAAATGGACACTTATATACCTGTTTGGGGGCATTCTGCTTAATTATCTCCCCCCCCCCCCCAGTTTTTTGGTTCAGTTATTTCAGATTTTGGTCATTTTGAGAGTTCCATAAAAAACAATTGTGCCTGCACAATAGTGTAAGACCTATTTGGTAGATTTACTCCCCCTCCCCCCCCCCAAATAGTAATTTCAGCTCTACAAATAACAAAATGCCATAATACCAACATATGCAAAGTTCCAAGTAACAAAATGATAAATACCAAAGTGATGAGGTAACTGAAATACTGAAGTTAAGAAACAAAACAAGGATTCAAAACTGCAAAGATGGAAGCAAGTTGCGCTTTCATACTCACTTCGCTAAAACAAATACAAATAGACCAAATTAGTTGAATTTGGTATTCATTTCAAATATTTGTTTTGTGTCTAAATGAAATCTGTTGGAAGTGGTTTAAGGATCCAGGTCTTAGCAGCATTTTGACTCCTATTGACTTCAACAGTGCCCTAAAGCCACATTCACATGAGTCTCTTCTCCCACATTTTAAATTTTCTATGGAAGACAACTATTGCCCTTTATCTTTTTTTACACATTGCTTCCCCCGCTGTAAATTTTGCTACATAATTCTGCCTGGCTGGATGGCCTTCGGTCAATGGCTCTCAAATTGAGAGGGCATGGCAGGTATTCCAGGGGGAAGAGGCACGAGAACAAGACTACCTTGCTCCACTCTGACTGAGCTTAGGGGAATTTCCAAAATGGTGGGGTAATAAGGAAGCAACAAGACAATGGGAAGGAGAAGATGATCAAGGGAAGCAACAAGACGATGGGAAGGAGAAGAGGGGAGAGGGAGCAAGGTGTATTGCATGTATGTATGGTAGGAAAAGGGCCTCAACTACAATAGACAAGAGAAGGGGGTATAATTTAAGAAATGTGAGAACCGCTGACTTAGGCAAGTCTCACTGTCGGCCTCAGTTCCCTATCTGCAACATGGTACTAATAATGACCTAACTCACAGGGTTTACAGAATAATCCTTTCGTTAGGATCAGGGTTGTTGTGAGGGTGAACTAGATATGGATTGTAAAATTCTGCCCTAAGCCCCAAAGACAGGCCAGTTTATGCATCTAGCTAAGTATGGCAATCATGTATCCATTTGTTTGATTGGGTCTCTGTGTGCTACATCCACATAAATGCAAAAAAATATAATCAGAAGAACTTGAACAATTCATGAGTCTTTGAAATGAAAGCCTAAATTGTGACGAGGCATCATAGACTCCTGTTTGCATGATTGTACCTGTGCTGCCAGGTATGCAAGAACAAGAACAATTTTTATTTTTATATAGTGCCCCCCCTGCCATGTGGGGGCGGATTGGGAAATCAAAGTGGCCCGGGAAAATATAGTCTTAGTGGCCCTGTGCCAGCAGCAAAGCCGCCGGCGGACTGGAAACGGGCCAAGGGGGCATGGCTTAGGGGGCGTGGCTTGGGGGGCGTGGCTTGGGGCAGGCAGAGTGCACCAGATTTGGGGCCTAGCAGAGCTGAGTCCCCAGGCTCAGATCCTCAGCAGCCTGGCAGGGGTTAATGGGAGGTAATGGGGGGCTGGCAGAGGGGAAACTGCCACTGGTGGGGGTACTGGCCCACATTTCAGTGCTCTGGCTCCCCAAATCACTCCGTTTTAGTGCTCAGTGGCCCCCAACCCAACATCACTCTGTCCCTTGCTATGCATCCTACAGTAAGGCTTCTTCATTCCTACAGCAGCTGCACTAGTATTCCACAGGCCCTGTGTTTAGCTTAGCAAAGAGAAGACTAAGGGCAGAATTGATACCAAACTTCAAATATCTACATTATATCCTACATTAAGGCATCATTCCTTGCTGCTGAGTAAAACTCTGCTACTTGGAGACTGAGAGAACCCTCCTACAATAGCATCTCGTCCAGTAAGTGGATGGAACTCCAGTAGGACAACTCT
>QEPC01001906.1:146957-160222 GCA_003113815.1 Sphenodon punctatus | reverse complement strand
AAAAAACTTTCTTGCTGGGGCTTTAATTTTTTTTACATTGCAGCCATTTTTAAATGGCTGCAATGCAAAAAAAATCCGGTACCCCGAAATCCGGTACTGGGTCCGGATTACCGGGTCAAATCCGATAATGCCGGTACGCCCGATACCGGCATTATCGGATACCGGATTCTACCGGTTTCCCACCCCTATTAAATACCTATACTGCCGTGTCAGAAGAATGGTTACCTTGCCGACTAAAAAGGCCTAATATCGCTTGCAAAGGACCCTTGGCAGCGATAACAGCCCAAGAAACATGTGTTGCTCAACCTCCAGACTGGTGGAAAAGAAGACCAAGGTAGCAAAATGATGCCACCTGTTCCACAGAGTGGCCATGGATATGTCACTGATATCTTTTCGGCCTGCTGGAGAAAACCATCACCTTGGACTTAGAATAGTTGATGGCTAACTTATGGTCAGAGCAGAACAAAGCAAAGGCAGAAAGTTGTCTAATAAGTCCTAACCTGGTCTGTGACATTAAAGCCACATCGTCCGCATAACCAAGACAGCCAATTGGTCTAGCATTAAGGCTGGGGGGGGGGGGAAATTGAGCGTTTGCCATAAGGGAAAAAACATCGTTGATATAAAAATTAAAAAGTAGGGGGGCAAGGATACAGCCCTGCCTAACCCCTAGTCGAACTCTAACTGGGGGGGCAATATGGCCACCATCATCCACCCTAACCACCAGGGCTGAGTTGGCATGCAAGGAGCAAATTAGAATAGTCAACCTTTTGTCGACAGAGGAATCCCCAAGCTTCTCCCAGAGAATACTTCGATCTACCGTATTAAATGCGGCCTTAAATCCAAAAAAGCCACATAGAAGGCACCATTACAAGATCTATATTTAGACAAGAGATGGAATAAAATGAAACACTGCTCAATAGTCGAGCAGCCCTGCTGGAAGCCTGCTTGTTCTTTAGCAAGGATGTTTGCTTCTGACATTCACGTAATAAACTTACGGAGCAGAAGCTTAGCATAGATTTTCCCGATCACTGGTAGTAAGCTGATTGGTCTATAATTTGATGGGTCTGTTCTGGGGCCTTTTTTGTAGATGGGAATTACAACAGCCCTAGGCCAGTCTTCCAGAATTCTACCTGAGTTGTTTATGGCAGTAAAAAGTACTGCCAGTACCGGAAACCACCAATCCTTGAAAGTTTTGATAAATTCAATATGGATGGCATCCAAGCCGGGGGCCTTGGCATTTCTAAAGGAATCTACCAAGACTTCTACCTCAAACTCGGTTACTGGAGACCAGAAGGGTAACTCCTCTATCGATATACCAGGAGTGAAATTATCCAAGAAATGATCCTCCCCGACATCAAACAGACGAGTAAAATGCTCTGTCCATGAATGAACAGGAACTGGGAAGCAGGGGGTCCTCATTCCCCTATTGATGGAACCATTGAACAGTTGCCAAAATTTCCTCGAGTCCTTGGCGTCAGCTGCACTTAACAAATCTGCCCATTTGGCATCCAAATACCCTCTCTTTTTATCTCTCAACAGTTTCCTGTAATGGGCCCTCTGGACAAAATACTCAGGCAGGAGATTGCCAGAGAATCCCCTCCTATAGTCGTAATAAAGGGAGTGAAGTCTAGTATGAGCACAATAGCATTCCTTATCAAACCACGCTTTCCCACCCAGTTTCCGAGATGGACATATCTTAGCCAAATCCTGAATAAATTGGGCAAAAACAATAGTAAATTGTCGAAAAGCGGCAACCACTCCCTCATCACTCACAGCAGCAACTAGCTGTGATCTAAAACCGAGGATATCCGGCTGGGTGAGAAGATCAGAAAGAGGCTCAACCAGCTCCTGGCTCCAGTGGGGGGCCCTGAAAGTAGCCAGGGAAGACAAATCCTCAAGATGCAAGCTAGTATGAGCTAAAACTAAGTTATCAAAATTTAAGTCAAGGAGCAGAGGAAGATGGTCCTCAATTAATGTAGACCCTACAGTGAAATTAACAATGTGGGTGAAAGCAGATGCGGAGACTAGAACATAGTCTATAACACTGGAGTCCTGTGGGCCCAAGTAGGTAAATTCACCAATGGGATCACCAAACCCAGCCCCATTAAGAATAAAAAGATTATGGGCAAGGGTAAAATGAAACAGTTTTATACCCAAGGAGTTGGTACACCTATCCTTAGACCTCCTTTCAAAGTCTCCGAGCGGGCTCCTAGGTCCGCAACTACAAAGGGCTTGAGGGCAGCATCATCTGGGCCCAATCTGGCATTAAAATCCCCAGTAATTAAAATCACTCTCTCCGGATAGTCCAGAGACAACTGGCTCAAAAAGTCCTCGAGCATCTGCCACATGTCCCTCTTATAGGATCCTGCATTGCAGGGTGGAATGTAAATCATAAGGACAATAAGAGTCACCCCACCCAGTTTACCCACAAACCCCAGAGCTAGCTGTGGAACAGATACCACCATGGGATCCTTTAATGGCAGAGAGTTATCCAGAAAACAACCCAAGCCCCCACATGGCCACCCCCAGGCATGGTATTTAATTGCAGGAAGCTCGAGGGCCCTAAAACCTTCCAGTTCTATGGGATCCTTTACCCAGGTCTCCTGCACTAAAAGAATGTGGCAATTCTCACAGGCAACTAAACTAGCTACCTCTTCTCTATGTCTATGCCAACCAGCCACATTCAAAGAACGTAATCGTATAGAACTCAGAGCAGGAGAGACAGAGGGTCACAAAACAGAGGAATGAGCTGATTTGGTGAGAGGAGCCCCCTGGGAATCCTGCCGGGTGTCAGGCCAAACACCAATATGGTCCTTCAAAGGGGGGAGTAGAGGGTCGAATGGGTCCTGGAAGGAGAGGGAGGACACTTCGTGTCCCTCTACATCGATTTCTTGGTAACCAGGACCACCCACTTGTCTCAATGGAAATACCCCCTCCACTACCTCTGGGGGACCCTGAAAATACCCAGGGACTGCTTCTCCCAGAAGGGTTATATTCCTGTTAATTTTTAGCTGCAAGGGAATATCCAAACGAGACACTCGATCCCCCCTTGGTTCTAATGCTTCTAGGTGAAAACTCTCACTAGCTTCAGAAACCAAGGTTCCTATTTCCTCAGTAAGTGCTACCAGCTCTTTAGCTGATTTCACTACTGCCAACTCACTTTTATTGATGCCTTTCCTCCATGACTGCAAAGGAGAGATGGCCTCCGAGGCTATACTCCACAGCCTATCATTTATGGGGGGTAGCCCAGAAGTTCTAGGGCTATCCCCCATGGAGGGTTTGTCTTCCCTGCCATTCCTTACAATAGGGGTAGGCTTGGCGTCTGTATCCCTTAACTCATCCTGACTGTTGCTTCCCCCAAAAGGGGCATCGACCTGGCCTCCAACCTCAAAGACCTCCCCCATCTGGACCCCCCCAGGAAAAGAACAAGGGAATATGCCACAGAAGATGGGACATCAACCCAGCATTATGAAAATAGACAATCAATCTCTGGCAATTCCTTTGAGGCGATAATATATGTACGCCACCTATATGATTCTTAGGAATTGGGCAACCCAGTATAGCAGATAGATGGCACTGAATATCCATCTTAGACCTCCAGGGAGGAGAAATGCCATTAGGTAACTAATACAAAAGGAGAGGGCCCTCGGTACTACCCTTGGCTTCACATGCTTGATTTTATGAGGCCTAGTTTCTTGCAGACCCTTTGAGCTAATGGGAGGTCTAATAAAGGTCCTTGCAGGGATGTTTGGCTCGTTCCCTGGATCCACCTCCATCCTGGATAGATTGGGCGGGGGAGGGGGGCAGTACCATTCGCCCACCCAACAGGTCCAGTCCTGGCGCACCTTGGCCTCAGTTTCTGCAGGTCATTTCAGATATAAACTCATAGACCAGAAGCCACTGCTTCTCCTGCTCTTTTAATAAGCTAACAGCAGTAGTCAGCTGGGAGGTAACTTCCTTAATCAGTGTATCAAACAGAGTATCCTGTCCGTTGGCTGCCTCTCTCCCACCTAAAGGAGGGAGGTAACCTATATCTGAGTGGGACAAGGTAGAAGAGGTAGAAGGCACTACCAGGGACTCAATTTCTAAATTACGATCCCCTTGCAACGGAGCCTGGAGCACCTCAGCCGAGATTTTCCTTCCTTTCCCCTTGGGAGGAGCACGACTGGCCGGCAAAAAGTCATCCAATATCCTTTGCTTGGGTTGCACTTTGTCCATCTCCTTACTCACACATGTGTGCTTCCTGGTCTGCATGGTGAGCCAAGACGGCGCCCAAAAAAACTAACCTTTCCTCAGGAGTCACCACAACCTCGGACCAGGAATAAAAAAAACCAAAGGCGCCGAAGGATCAGGCAGCTTTTGCAAATCCTGCCCTGCCCTAGGTGCCTACACACTCGACACCACCTCTCTCACCAGATAGGGCTGGACCACGAGCAGTTAGACTCCTGAACAGTCCACACATCACCAGATGTATCCGGGCCGGGGGCTACACTGCCACTCCCGCAACAAAGGCCAGTTGGCTCCCCAGGGACACCCAAACCCCTAGGCGCACGGGGGTGTGTGTGTGTTGGAATCTCACTGCTCCTCCGTGCCGCCCTTGAGAGACATCTCTTCCAAGACCTGCTTCATCTCTGGCAGAGTCCCTGGCCACAGCCACGATGGCTGACCAACAGCCCAACCAATGGCTGACACCCTTTGGGTGTCGCCCTCCAGGCCCTGCCTTGCCTTGATTACCTGTGGGAGGGAGGGATGCAGGCTTGAGTGGCAGGGCAATCCTCCACTGGCAGCTCTCCCCTCCTCTAGCCCCAGCCAAACACAACACCCCCTCTACACCTCATGGAGGTTATGAGTTACTAATATGTCATGAGTACGTGGGGTCTCAATAGTAACGTGTTGTAAACCAACTAATGTAATCAGAGGGTGTTTGGTGTCTAAATTATCAGTGTAATGTCTAGAACAACATGGTGTGGAACAGTGTAACATATAGTACAACATGGTGGGGGGGGCTTTTGAGTTGGGTGGCAGCTGAGTGGGTTTTCGGTAGGGTTGCGTGTTTGGTGGTGTGGGTATTGTGGGGGAAGTGGTTGAAAGGGTTTGTACTGAGAGGGGCTGGGATGGGGGTATGGTTTTTTATATCAATTAGGGTTGGTTGTCAGGGAGGGTGAGGGTTAGGGGAGGGGATAGGTGGTGTTACCCCCCGGTGAGAGGAGGGGGTAAGGGGACTATGAGGGGGGATAGGGATAGATGCCCCCTGGTGAGAGGGGGGGTGGGAAGATTGAGGAAGGGGACTGTGGGGGAGGGTGTCCCTTTCCACCACCTGGGTGGGGGAGCCACTGGGGGGCGGGGCCTGGGCTGGGGCACCAAGTGGGGAGACCACAGCGATAGGAGTCATCATGGGGCATGGGAACTATGGTCCTTGGGGGGAGGTGTTGTCATTGTGAATTGAGGAACAGGTACTTGGTGCTTGTCCCTCTCTCGGCCCCCCTTGTTTTGGGTGGTCAGGAGGCTGAGGTCCATGGTGCTGCTGAATGCAAGGTCAGTGGCCAATAGACCATCCACTATATGGGATTCAATTCTGGAGTGGGCTGCTGACCTTGTATGTATTATGGAGGCCTGGTTGGACGATGTGTCGGGGCCAATCTCGGCTGAGCTCTTTCCAGCCAGGTACTCTGTTCAGCATCAGACCAGGCCGGAGGAATGGGGGGCATAGACATTATTTTTCAGAAGGGTTTGCTGGTCAGGAGATTCTCAGTGCAGACTAAGTCTGGGATAGAGGGCCTCCATGTTGTGGTTGATTTGGCCCAGGACAGATTAAGAATTCTGCTGAGTTACTGTGCATCCCACTGCCCAGCAACATCCCTGACAGCTCTAGCTGCTCTGGCCTCTGAGGTGGTTTTGCGATCTCCGAGGCTTATTGTCCTGCGGGATTTCAATATCCACACAGAGGCCAGGTTGCATGATGCGGAGCAGGAGTTCATGGCCACCATGGGCCTGTCCCAGGTGGTTGTGGCCCAACTCATGAGGGGGGGGGGGACATACTCTGGACTTGTTGTTCTGCACTGACCTTGAGGCAGAAGGTCCAATGGTATGGGGTATGGTTAGCTCACCCTTGCAATGGTCGGACCATTACCTTGTGCAGGCTCTCATTCCGGAATGTCTACCTGACCGTAGGGGTGAAGAACCAATTAGGATGATCTGCCCTTGGAGACTGATGTAACCCTCTGGGTTCCAGGCTGCTTTGGGGGAATTGCCCATGGACCTCGATGATCACTCCATCGATGCCCTGGTGGCCTTTTGGAACAGCTGGCTATCTGGGGCTATTGATCGGGTGGCTCCCAGGCATTTGATCCCAGTGCTTCAGCACTTCAGGTCTCCGTGGTTCATGGATGCCTTGGGGTGGCTGAAGTGCAAAGGGAGAGAGAGCGACAGTGGTGCCGTACTCACAATGAAGATGACTGATTGCAGCATAGAGCGTTTTTAAAGACCTATGTCATGGCTGTGCAGGCAGCAAAGAACATTTTCTTTGCTGCCATCATAGCATCTGCAAAGTTGCATCCAGCAGAGCTTTTCCAGGTGGTGAGGGGTTTGGTCAATCCAGCCTGTCTCCACCTGGACCTGGAGTCTTCCAGGGCTCACTGTGACATGTTTATGGCATACTTTGCAGATAAAATTGTTTGCACTGCTCACAACATCGACTCTGTCTTTTTGGACACAGTGGCAGAGCCAGAGGTTAGGAATGCCCTGTCTGGTCAATGTTTGTAGAATCAATTTCAATTGGTGACGCTGGCTGTTACAGAGGATGTGCTGGGATCTGTTAGGGCCATGATGTGTGAACTGGAACCATGCCCTTTCTGGCTGGTGAAAGCCAGCAGGGAGATGGTGAGGCCATTGCTGGCAGGGGTAAAACGTATCTCTTGGAGAGGATAGGCTACCAGATTCACTTAAGGAGGCGGTGGTTCGAACTCTTCTCAAGAAACCATCTTTGGATGTTGATTCCCTGGTGAGCTATCAACCTATCTCTAATCTCTGAAGCTCAATCCCGATAAGACGGAGGTGATGGTGGTGGAGCGGGCGGGGGAGGTGATGCCCCCTTTTGTGGAGGGGGTGCGCCCCTCCGTGGCTCAGCAGGTTCGGAGTCTGGGGGTATTATTGGATGCGGGTCTCCATCTAGATCAGCAGGTGGGTGTGGTGGCGAAGGCAGCTTTCCGCCAGCTGTATCTGGTGCGGAGGCTGCACCCGTATATCTCCAGACCCGACCTAGCCACTTTGATCCATGCCTTCATCACCTTGAGGCTGGACTACTGTAACGCGCTCTACGTGGGGCTTCCCTTGACGCTGGCCTGGAGATTGCAGCTAGTGCAGAATGCAGCGGCCCATCTCCTAACAGGGACGGGCCAACGAGAGCACATAACACCGGTGCTCCGTGCGCTGCACTGGCTGCCTGTAATGTGCCGAGCCAGGTTCAAGGTGTTGACGTTGATCTATAAGACCCTGTACAGTTTGGACCTAGATACCTCAGGGACCACCTCACCCTCCGTGACTCAGGACGGACTCTCCAGTCCACCGGGGGCGCCTTCTTGGAGGTCCCCCATGTAAAGCAGGGGGCTACAATGGAGAGAGCATTCTTGGTGGCTGGGCCTCAGCTGTGGAACGCCCTCCCAGAGGAAGCATGACTGGCCCCGAGTCTGCTGGCCTTCCTTCGGGCCTGCAAGACATGGCTGTTCTCCCAGGCCTTCGGGGTGGGGAGGGGAGGGTGGGCTAAATTTTTGTATGGGAGTATTTTAAAATTGTTTTAAATATTTCTGTACATTTTTATATTTGTAATATATTTGGATAAATTGTTTATTTTATGTTGGAAGCCCCCCGAGATGCCATAGGCATAGGGGGCGGCATATAAATGGAATTAAATAAATAAATAAATAAATTTCCACTTTTTGGGGAAGATTATTGAGCCGGTGGTGGCCCATCAGTTGCAGGCACATCTCAACTGCATCAGTTTTCTGGACCCCTCTCAGTCAGGCTTCCATCCAGGCTATGGCGCTGAGACTGCGCTTGTGTCCTTGGTCGACGATCTGTGGGTGGAGTTGGATAAGGGTCATTTGACCCTGCTGGTTCTGCTTGACCTGTCAGCGGCTTTTGACACAGTGAACCATGAGGTGTTGGTGACCCACCTGTGGGACCTTGCTGGGGTGGATGGGACAGTATTGCAGTAGTTCTGTTCCTTCCTAGCAAACCGATCTGAGTGGGTGATCCCATGGGATTGCTTGTCTTCCCCCATCCACCCTGTGCAGTGTCCCACAGGGTTCCATTCTGTCCCCTCTCTTGTTCAGTGTGTATATGCAGCCGCTGGGGGAGGTTGTTTGCAGATCGAGGAGGGTGTACATTGTCATCAATATGCTCTTTTTTTCATCTGATCCCAGCCCTGCAGTCTCGGTGCTTTCCCAGTGTCTGACTGCGGTAGGGGACTGGATGAAGACTATCCAAGTGAAGCTGAATTCCGATAAGACAGAGGTGATGCTCGTTGGTGGAGCCGGTCATCTGGGTGAGATGCCCTGTACTGGCATCTCAGATGCGGAGCCTAGGAGTGCTCTTGGATCCCCAGCTGCACCTGGATCTCTAGGTGTCTGCTGTGGCTAGGCGTGCCTTCCACCAGTTACATCTGGTGAGATGGCTCCGTCCATATATTTCAGACTCCAATCTCGCCACCGTCATCCATGCATTCATCACCTCAAGGCTGGACTAGTATAATGTGCTCTACATGGGGCTGCCCATGGTGATGGTCCAGAAACTGCAGCTGGTGCAGAATGCAGCAACCTGACTGCTTAATGGGATGGGTTGCTGGCAGCACATTACTCTGGCTGCCTATAGTCTTCCGGGCCCGATTCAAGGTGCTGGATTTAACCTATAAAGTCCTAAACTGCCTGGACCCTAGTTATCTGAAGGACCGCCTCACTTCCTGGGCTCCTGGACAGCTCCTGCAGTTATCAGGAGTGCCCTCCTGGAGGTGCCATGCTATAGACAGGTGGCGACCAACAGGTGTGTGTTCAAGGTGGCCACACTGGTGCTGTGGAACTTGCTCCTGGTGGGGATTTGCCTCAGCCTGGATCTCCTTGCCTTTCGGCATCAATGCAAAATGTGACTCTTCAGTCAGACATTTGGTGGGTGGAGGGTGGTTTGGGAGGTGGGAGGGTTTTGTATTCTTTTGCATACTCTCTAGTTGTTTTATTAATTTTTGTTCTGTTTTAGACACTGTATTTTTTGGTATTTTATTATATTTATATACCCGTGTTGTTTGCTGCCCTGAGCTGCTGGAGACAGGAAGGCCGAGGTAAAAATACATATTCAAGCAGCTTACATGACCCCAGACAGGTACAAGGGGAGAGGCGAGAAGAGAAACAAAGGGTTTTTCTGATGTGACACTGCTGAAGTGCCGCTATGGACTTACCCAATCCGGAATGGGACCGGTACTGTGGTCAGGATCCATCCAGGCCCCTGAACTAATAGGACAGGGGCCAGGTCGCCAGGAAGGGCAGGCAGCCGGGCAGACATGCATCCACCCAGCCCTGCTCCCACGCTGTGCCCAGCAGCCTGCCCCCTTTCCTGATGGGCGGCCAATGACATTTGACATGGCAACCAGCCCCCTAGCCACAATGGCTCGCGGTGAGTAAAGTGGGCTTTCAAACGTGAAAGCCCACTTCCCAGTTGGGCAGCGGGATTCTAACCATGGTGGCAGCTAGCCCAGACTGTGACTCGGGGACTTCCCTGAGTCACAGCCCAGGTTAGCCGCCGCCACCATCACCACAGTCGGAATCCATCCCATGCTAACGTCTGGCATGTGTTTTCTAACGTGGTGGTGGCACGTGGAGTAAAGCATGTTAAAGCTGGCCACTGTTACATTAGAAAACACACAAAGGAGCAAATTGCTTTATAGATGACTTGAATTCAGGTAAGAATGTAGGTAGGTTTTGTAAGTGGAGTTAGCACCACACACTATTTGATTTCATTTTATTATGCACCTACTGTATTTACTCTGTACCAATATTATCTGCTTAATTCTTATATAAAACTTAGTTATAAATTTTGTGTCTGTGTGGTTACTGGCACAGGGTACTGACTGGGGGAATTCTTGGTTTAACACCAAGACAAGCCTAACCTACTTTTCTGATGACTGGGAACTCTGAGGTTTACAGGCGATGAAGAATTAACTCCTTACAGACTGGCACACTCAGGGAGAGTGGAGCTCAGTGGTTGCTGTAAGCAGGGTAACTGAGTCATGACTGGTCCAGCAGTGCTGGGGCAAAGGGTGTGGGGGGAGGAGGAACCACCAGAGAGGCAAACCCCAAAATCCTTGTCACACCTCCATCATCTCAAGTTCTCTTTCATGAAATTGCATCTCTGCTTCAGACATGCGACACGTCAGCTGCCCAATGGGACAGATCAACATAATTTCTCGATGTGCATTTACATCTTTTGCTTCTATGAAGCTTCACATTTGCTCTTTCTCAAATCAATCCTGGTTTCCCACACCTCCAAGAGGTACGCTTTCTAGAGGGGAAATCTGATATTAGGCAGTTTAGATCCCTCTCAGAAGTGACTCATCCCTTTTCAGCCAATGCATGATTGCAACTCAGCTACATGTATGCAAACATGCTAGAAATTTGCCCCGCCTCACTACCATGGGATATATATGATATGTTAAGGAGTGTGAGAATGTAATGAATGACTACTGTCCGTCCCCTCCCTGGTTACTAGGGAATGACAAACACTTTGTGGTACAAGTTCTCTTGACTGGTTCATCGAGGAAAGGAAACTTGTCACGATGCCAGGAATGAAACTGCTGCTGGGCTTGGTTTTGAATTTTATAAAGTGAGTAAGTGGAGGAGGAAAATGTATACACATTCACTTCAGACCTGACTTATGAATAATTAAAATAATATATAATTGTATCCAGCTTTTCCCTCCAGCTCAACCAGCAAAGACATCTCCTGCCCCTGTAATAGGAATGCTTCATGATTTTTTATCCCCCAAACTGTAAGTAAACTGAACCAAGTATCACTAAAAGTATGCGTATGCAAGCAGGGATAACAGCCTAACCAGTAGAATAGACAGGAAAGAAGGTGTAACTCCACAGTTTTATCTGACAGGAATTGTCATTTTTTAAAATTTGACTATACACAAAGAATTCCTCAATGCAGTACAGCCTAACTTCATGCAGAATGCTGACTAGGAGTTTTTGGGATCGTGTATAGCAGTGTACTTTGCAAAATACTAATGTGCATTTCTGCATGGAAGCTGCATGTCAGAATGCAGCCAAGTAGATATCTGACTGGAATTTAGTTCTCTGCTATTTTATTATCATGGTTAAGTAATCTTTCCTGGCCGTGCACTGATATTATGCTGACTTGACCATTGGAGGAAATTGGGCATGTTCTAAATAAAGGAACAACATAATCCTCCAGTATATAGTTCTGGTGCTAGCTTCTAGTGCAAACGTGTCTCATTAATTTCACTGGTACTCCTACCACCTTAGTAGATTTAATAATATATTGTGAGGATCGGACTGGCAATGGATGGTGTCTACTCTGATCTTATTTTGGCATATCAATATAACATAACAGAGGCCAACAAAAGGGTTTTTTTTTAAAAAAAATGGATAAAGAGGGAACAACTCTGGAGATCTTTATATACGTTATCAAAATCCAATAAAGTAACAATCAGCAAAATAGTTGCAAGTAAAAATAATACCAGATTGCTCTATTGTTGCGAAGTGCGCCGTAGTACCCTCAGTTTTGACATATGTGAGATACGTTTAACATATTGGCTATGGTCTGGACATATTGGCTTTAGTTTGGACATAAAGGCCTGGACACATATTTGGTCTTCTGATAGCTTTTCCCCTGCTTACCTTTTAACCTTGCTAGTTAATGTTTAGGAAAATATGAGTAAGTTCACATTTAGGGAAGTAGAGGCATACAGCCGATGAAACATCTCTGGTGCACAAATGGGTTGCAAGATTGAGGTTTAAAACAGTTTATAAAAACAGGATATTTCATGGGCGAAGGTAACGACTTTAGTTCCCCGATATTTTAACCACAAACGTTCACACATTTATAATTTTATGCATGCATCAATCCTTTTTAACCATGCTATTGGCAGTTATTAATATATGAATTATTTAGCTTGAGTGTGATGTCAGTTTTCTTATAAAAGTTTAAGTCACCAAGGAAATGTTACCTCAGATGCCATGAACCCTCTTGTGGTGCTCTTTGATCCTCTGATCACATGATCTTCTATCTTTCTTAAGCTTGTATGCCTGGGTAACTATGCTAGCTTTAAGGTTATTATTACTTTAACTTTTGTACTTTTAATACTTAGAACAATCTTAAGTTTTAACTTTAATTATATCTATGTAACATGTACCTTTCAAAAACTTTTATAAACCACCTATTAAGGTTTTATTCTGTTTTAGGGTCTCGTCCCATAGAAAGTGCTTTTACTATGTTTTCATAAATATTTTTAATTATATTCTTATTACTGATTTTGTCTTTTTCTTCATTTATTTAGTCATTCAATCACGCTGGGTATTTCCATAATTTAGCTGTTTGTCCAGGCTTTGAATCTGCGTAATTATCTATCAATCATAAATTAGGAAAAGGATTCAATAAATCAATATTAACCTAAAACCTGGCAACAGCCGTCAGATCCCTTTCTTCTAAAAAAGCCCATTTTCTTGGTGGAAAACCTCATCAACCGAGCTGGACATCAGAAAAACTGTATTTCTTTTGGCTGGCACAACTAATCTTCTCTGGACATGAATGTTAGCATAAAATACAATGAATCTCTGATTATGGCTGCTGTCTTCCAACACTTTACTTCAGCGTAGCAGTAAGAGATTTGAAGACTGTGGCATAATTTTATTTATTTATTTATATCCATTTATACCTCGCCCCTCCTGTAAAAACAGCTTGGGGTGGCTAATAATATAAATATAAAACAATCATAATGATATAAACAATTTAAAACAGGGTTAGGATAAATTAAAATAAATAAATAAATAAGGATATGGTAGAGTTAAAAAAAAAACCTAACAAACCCCTCACCCCCCAAAGGCCTGGGCGAAAAGCCAGGTTTTACAACCCTGTTGGAATGTTAAAAGGCTTGGGGCCAGGCGAGCTTCCTCTGGGAGGGAGTTCCAAAGATGCGGCCCAGCCATCGAGAATGCCCTCTCCATTGTGGCCCCCCGCTTAACACGGAGGACCTCCAAG
>QEPC01001906.1:128009-139740 GCA_003113815.1 Sphenodon punctatus | reverse complement strand
CCCCTGCCCCCCCGCCCCCCCCTCCCCCCCCCGTCTCTACCTCTCAGGGAGTTAGGCAGGGGTGCGTTCTTACCCCAGTACTTTTAAATTACTTTATAGATGGGATAATACCAGCTATGGCCGACCCGCATTTCTTCCCACCAAAGTTAGCCTCGCAATCAGTCGGATGTCTGTGTTATGCAGATGATGTTGCTCTCCTCTCGCAGACATGGGTAGGGCTTTCTCGACAGATCCAGCCCTTTGCAGCCTTTTGCCAGGTACATCATTTAAGTATTAATTATGGCAAGTCAAAGATCATGATCTTCGCATCTAAGTCCAAAAACCATCTTTGGACGGTAGAGGGACATTCCATCCAGCAGGTTTCGGCCTTCAGGTACTTGGGCATTTTATTCCATAGATCGGGAGTGTGGCGGGAGCACGTTAGCAGGGCAGTGAGAGCGGCAAGGGGCGCAGCTCGCCATATAAATTGCCTGTTTTGCAGACAAGGGAGAGTTGCGGTCTTGCCAGCCCTGCAAGTCCACTCCAGTAAAATCCGATCGCAAGTACTATATGGGGCAGAGATATGGGCCCCTCTCTATGCCCAAGGGCTTGATAAGATACAAGCTGGGTTTTTGCAGAGGCTCCTGAGGGCTCCAAGAGGTACCCCCTTGGTTGCTCTCCATCTTGAGCTGGGCCAAAAAGAATGGACACAGCTTGCCCTCGAATCAGCTCTCAAATTTTGGTTTAAATTGAACCTGGGTCAGGGCTCAACACTTCTTAAGGATGCTAAGGAAGATCTGTTCAGGAGCCCATGGTTAGCCAAAATGGGGGAGCTGTTAATGAAAATGGGGTTTTCTATAGAATAGCATAAGTCCCCGATTGCAATTAGAAAGGAAGTTCTTACCCGGGCAGAAGACATGGCTAGGCAGGAGGAGATGAGTAGGCTGAGGCAGTCCCTCCATCTGCGGGACTATCTGGCATGGGTCCCGAATCCAGGGCAGGTCCCAAATATCTTTCGATCTCAATCTCTGGCACGGCCAAACACTTAATCTGCTCAGCCCGCTTTAATGCATTTCCATCGGCGGTTCTCGAAGGGAGGATATGTGGTCTCCCTTTCTTAGAGCGTCTGTGTCTGTATGACAACTTGGCGGTAAAGACGATCGCTCATATAGTGTTGCATTGTCACCTATATGATAAACCGAGGCAAGCTTTGCTGTTGCCAATCATAGAGAAGTATCCTGGGAGATCCGATTCTATGATTTTGTTCACTCTTTTTAACACCTAGAAGCATGACTGTATAAGGAATACTGCCGCCTTTTTACTCCAAGCTGTTCAGCTTAGAAAATCCTTTTTAGGATTTCAGGCCCTTCCAGAATAGGTTTAGTGTCTTTTGTGATTTGGGGGAGGTATTCTAGTTTCTGCTTAAGGACCTCTCACCTATTAATTGCAGGTTTTCTCAGTTTCTGAGGATTTTATTTAGATTATGTACAATTATTTAAGCCCATTTTATTGAATTCTACTGTATTTCAGTAATTATTTGACTATGTTTTACCCTTATCTGGATGGATTTTAGTTTAGGGTAGGGTTTTTTATTAATTATTATTATTATTATTATTATTATTATAAACTTTCTATTCATATTGCCTAATTGTTATATATGTTTCTATGTTCTGTTTTTTGCTACTGCTATGGTCAAAGCCCACGCAATATAGTATATTGATATTGACCTAGTGAACACAGATTTTAAACTAAATGCCCCAGATTCCTACATCATCCAACTATGTGCTCACCATTTAGAGGTGAGCTTACTTTTTTTGCTTTTTAATATCTTTCAGACAGATTTTGCCACCATATTTAGGAGTGGACAGGTGACCGACACACACAAAACTCATGATTAGCTACAGCAGAGGTAGGGAACCTTTTCCCTCCAGTATGCTACTTTGGGTAAAAACAGACATGAAGGTGGCCCACAAGCCACCAACACACTTGTTTTGGCACCGCCAGATGTTAGCCCAAGACTGCCTGGAGGCAAGTAGGGGAATAGCCCAGCCTGTGTCCTCAGAAATTCTTTGAGTCACACCCCAGGCTAAGGGCTGTTTACTTGGGCCACAGAGGGCCAGCATGTATGTTCTGGCCTGCCTTACTTATCACAGGTCAGGGACCACCATGGTCCCCCATCTTTGGCCACAGATCCAACCCTGTCCTTAAGCACATGCCCCCATTTCCACTCCCTTCCCCTGAGCTCACTCTCAGTGCTTGACAAAAGGGACTGGATCCACAAGTCACATCCAGGAACTGAAAAGGCCAAATAAAAGTGCCATCGGCTAGAGGTTCCCCACCTGTGAGCTACACCCTTGCTTTAAGAAGCAAGTTCCCCCCTAAATATTAATCAAAAATTACCCCAAATTCCCTAAGAGTTGGTTTTGTAATGTGCAGGTGGAATTTATGAACAAGCACTATTCTTACCAACCTGTTCTCTTCGGTACGCCTCATTCTTGTAAGATTCTGCTTACATTTGCAACCTTCATCTAATGTTTAAAAATAGAACTATTCAACATTTACCAGGCTGCATAGACACTGACCCCTTGTTTGCTTGTTTTCTAGGTTCCATGCCAAAACCTTGACTGATTTTCAGCTATCTTCTGCCATCCTGTGGAGAAAACACTGTGGAACAATTAGGGTGCAGCCATACAAGAAGTTATTGCACGTTGGACAGTGTTATCCCACGTTGGGCAACGTTAACATGCAATACAGTGGCTCGTATACCTTGCAGCCTCCCAATGTTCATCCCACTCGAGGGTATGCAGCCAGCTACTATGTGATGCGTCCTCTGAAAGAGGCCACGGATGCATCACATAGTAACGTTGCCGAAAGTGGGATAACACTGCCCAAAGTGGGCTGAAGAGCCACTCCCCATGCAGCCGGGCCATACAGCCCTGCCACAAGGCAGGGTCTGTCAGTCAGGCCCGGAGGAGCATCCTCTTCCCTGCTGCCTAACAGCGGATCGCAGGGGATTGGGGCCTGGGAAGAGGGCAGGCCCCTGTTAGGTTGGTGGGAGGAGCACATGGGCCCTTCAGGGTCACCCTCTCCCGAATCACCCACCCAACAGCTGATTGGGGGGAGGGGCCCAGAGGACTGTATGTGCCCCCCCCAGCCCCCCCCTTCCCTGATTAGCTGTTGGGTGGGTGGAAGGGGTGTAGTGAGAAATCGCGGAAGACCATTGTTAACACAGCGGAGCAGAGTGGTACTCTTGTCTCCTGCTTGGGCCTAAAACTTGAGAGCGATACCCATTTCTCCTTTCAGAGTGCGGAGCACATATAACTGGCTTGTTATGAGAAAAGGCTTGGAATTTATCAGTGTTTTGAGATAGAGAGAGAGCTTTAATTGGAAATTGGCAGTGAAAAGTGGACAGTAGTTATGGCCAAACGTAGGGGAGAATTTTGGTTAAGGAGCACCTGCATAACATTATGACAATTTGTTTGTTAAGTAACGCATGCGCAGATGCTTGTTTATGTAATAACGATTTAGCATTAAGTTAATATAAAAAGGAGGAAAAGTCAGGGGTGAATGGAATATCACTGACGGACCAAGAACTGCAGACGGTGCCTCAGACCGGACGGGCCAACAAGACCATCCGCCACCGCTTGGAGTCCCCGGCTGGCGAAGGGATGTGAGGGGCTTTCACTTTTAATCTTTTGTATTTAGACTCTTACTTTTATGCTTTTGTATTCAATAAAATTACTTTTCTGGCACCACCTGCTTGAATTTGGTGGTCTGATCCGAACTCAGTTAACCCTTTGAGACAATTGGCGTAGTCAGCAGGATCAGCTCAACAAATTTGCAATGTGGTCAAAGAAATCGGCAGGGCCCGAGACAACTCAGTTCCCAGGGTGGGTTTCTACCTCAGCATGGGCTCCGGTCGCTCAAATGATGTCCTGGGTGACTCCCCCAGTGATCTGGGATACAGAACTGCAGGGACCAGGAGGCCCAACTCCCCAGATGATCGTTAAGTGCTTACAGGAGTTGGGGATAGAAGAAGGGAGGAAAAAAGCAGTTGCTGGGATTGGTTGGGTATTCCTCACAGCAGTCAGAGATCTGTGGGAAAAACAGGAACAGCTGGGAAAATGGTGCCTAAGCATCAATGAGGAGTTAGCAGCAGTTAAACAGCAGAATGCCTTGCTCCGTGAGGCGCTGGAAACTGCACAACAGTGAGGGCCAAGAGCAGACTATGACAGCAGCAGTAAGTTGGGTGCAGATAAAGCATAGGAAATATGTGCGCCACCACGATCTAAAAATTAATTGGGCTAAGGTACGGGTATTGGTGAAAAATACTGATTGGAATCCAGAAACCTGGGATGAGAACATTCGGGACTCCTCATCTGAAGGATGGACTGAGGGAGAGGAGGACCCTGATGACACACCCACCATTGACCCACCTACAGCACAGGCATGGCTGTTAATAACTAATAAATCCAAAGATCCCCCAGGTGCTGCGGTCCAGCATACTCGTGTGGTCTGGGACTATACCCAGACTGAGTTGCAAGACATAGCGAAGCAACATTGCCAGGCCGCCTGCTCAGGAGACGTTAGGAGCCTGGCTTATGCAGCTATGGGATCAAGGGGCTGGAGGGCTCTGGTTGAGTGATGATGACATGCTCAAGTTGGGAGCTATCGCCAGGGACCTTATGATCAACCAGACCCTCAGGGCAGCCAATCAGGCCACACAGTCATTCACCTGGATAAAATTGGCAGTGATAGGCCGCTTCCCAGAGCCCATTGGTTGGGATGAGAACANAAATCCGGTACCGGGGGCCGGATTACCGGGCCGAATCCGATAATGCCGGTACGCCCGATACCGGCATTATCGGATACCGGTAGATCCGGAATTCCCATCCCTAGTGAACACCTCACTGCGGGAATGAGAATCCGGTCGATGAGAAGTGGGCCCCCAAATTTACGAGGTGTTTGTTAGCCCTCTCGGGACCCGCCCAATGATGGTCAGTTGGTGAAGTGGTATTGCTAATGGGTCAGTTAGGTGATATACAGGAGGGCCGTGTTTGAGTCCGGGCAGCGCACCAACTAAAGAAAGATCAGAAAGAGGACTTCAAAGGGACAGGAAAAAATAAAGTGACTCGCTGAGAAATGTTTATAGCCCAATTAAAGGCAGGAGTCTCAAAAGAACAGATTGATGGTATTCCAACTGGAACTATGTATGTGCTGTACAAAGAAGTGTAAGGGGGCGGGAAAGGAAAAGTGGAGGTGAGAGACACATCTTTGCCTCTCACACCTAGTGCGCCACTGGAAGATGAAATGCCCTTCTCACTGTACCCTGATCTCTCGGAGTGGAAAGTGCCAGAGCAAAAGAAATAGGGGCAAGGTCGGGTTGCCAAGGTAGGACCAATAAAGATGGCCACCCTAGGTGATCTGAGGCCCCATGTACCCTTGACTATTTACTGGGACCCAGGGAATAGGCAAAAGGTGATGGCCTTACTTGATTCAGGGGCAGATATTACCTGAATACTGTCAGCCGCGCAGCCTGGCAGCTGCCCCAGAAGCAAGCAAGCCCCGCCCCCCCTTCCCCGAGACAGCAGCCCGATGCCATGTCCAACGGAGCCGCCCCCACCCGAAGCCCTGGAGGGCAAAAACAACATGACGGATGTTCCCGGCCCCTCCCGGGATGCCACGGAGCCCCACTCCCCGTTGCAACGCTCCGCGCACCTCCAGGCACACGCGGCAGGCGGAGCTAGCACTATAATTGCCGGCACTGCAGGAGTAGCAGCACCGGTGAACAGAGCTTCAAACTTTGTAGAACTGGCCCCCCCTTTGAGCTAAGTGTGGATATTGACTGACCTTATTATAGAGAATTGTTGTGTGCATTGTTGCTCCCTAGCCCTGATTCCTTCCCCGAACCCTGTGTCATTGTATGTATAAGTGTTTCCTGGTGTGTTTGTGTCTGTTTGAACTTCCTATTACCCGTGATCCCTGCTGGTGAGTGGGCGATGGAAGGGCCTTCGGGCTCGTGTGGGTGGTCTCCCCCTTCCTTCCTGGGTCATCCCCTGCCTTTCCCCCCGCCCGAGTGTGCAAGTCCTGTGAACCACTCCTGTGACCCCCCGGGCCCTGTCCCTGTGGATCCTACACNGTCTGTTTGAACTTCCTATTACCCATGATCCCTGCTGGTGAGTGGGCGATGGAAGGGCCTTCGGGCTCGTGTGGGTGGTCTCCCCCTTCCTTCCTAGGTCATCCCCTGCCTTTTCCCCCTCGAGTGTGCAAGTCCCGTGAACCGCTCCTGTGACCCCCTGGGCCCTGCCCCTGTGGATCCTACACCCCCCTCATGTACCTCCCCAGCCTTTCCTTTATTGTGTGCGAGCTGAAAGCGTGACTCCCCTTCCCTGGTATACAGCTCTGCGTCCTATGATGATAGGGGTCCATGTTCAGAGTGCGTGAGCACACGAACAGACCCACACACTATCCTGACGGGCCTATTTTCTCTGCAACCTGAAAGTAGAGTTCCCTGGTGTGTGAAAGGCATGACTGAGTGGCGTTTTCCCCCCTTCTTACCCCTCCCCACTGACAAACGCACGGGAATCCCCGGGACGTTGTATAATAATGAATGCTTTGGGGGGAGGGGAGAATGAGGCCACTCAGACGAAGGTGCGGTTAGCTATTGGAAGGCACCCTCCATTTTGGGCAGATGTATTAATTACTCCTGTTCCAGAATATATACTGGGTATGAATGTGCTTCAGGGAAAAGAGATAATTCTTTCCACTGGTAAATTTGCATTTGGGGTAAAGGCAGTGATTGTGGGAGATGCCAAATGGACACCCCTTTGTATCCCTCCCCCAAAGATACCTGTCAATACCAGGCAGTATTGCCTTCCTGGGGGACATGCCAAAATCACCCAGACAATACAGGGGTTAGAGAGGGCTGGAATTATTCGACCAGCGAGATCTCCCTTCAATAGTCCCATCTGGCCAGTGAGAAAACCAGATGGGAGTTGGTGAATGACAGTGGATTATCGCCAGCTAAACAAACATGTCCCACCGCTTATGGCAGCTGTACCTGATATTGTCAGTCTGACTGAGCAAATTGAGAAACATCCAGGCACTTGGTATGTGGTGCTAGATTTGGCCAACGCTTTCTTTTCAATTCCTATTGTGAAAGAATCACAGGATCAGTTTGCTTTCACATGGGAGGGAAGACAGTATACCTTCCAGAGATTGCCCCACGAGTATGTACACAGCCCTACCATGTGTCATGGTATGGTGGCACGTGATTTAGAAATGTGCTCAGTAGCCCCTGAAATATTGGTAATACACTACATTGATGATATCTTGCTGAAAGGTCACGACAAAGAACAAGTTGCAGAAGCTTTAGCCGAAATGTCTGACGGCATGAAGAGTAGAGGCTGGGAAATTAACTCACAGAAAATTCAAGGTCCTGCACAGCAAGTGATGTTTTTAGGCATACAATGGGCGGGGGCGGAGTGCCAAATTCCCCAAAAGGCTAAGGATACCATACCACAACCTAAAACCCCTACCTCCAAGCCAGAGGCCCAGGCTTTTATAGGCCTCCTGGGATACTGGAGATGGCATATTTCTCATTTGACTGATATTCTACAGCCCATCTACACGGTCACTAGGAAGAAGACTCATTTTGAATGGGGCATAGCCCAGCAAGAAGCTTTTCATCAAGCGAAAGCTGCTATTGCTTATGCCACTCCCTTGGGCCCAGTCATACAAGGATATCCCTTTGAGCTACAGGTATCCCTTGTGGATAATGTTGCAGCATGGAGCTTGTGGCAAAATCAGCCTGGTTGTCAGGTACCTCTAGGCTTTTGGTCACATAAGCTCCCTGATCCGGCCACAAGGTATACCCCTTTTGAGAAAAAGTTACTAGCTTGTTATTGGGCTCTAGTGGACACTGAACACCTGACCAGTGACAATCAAATTCTACTTCGGCCCAGTATTCCTATCCTTTCGTGGGTAATGGATACATCCACAACCAATCATATAGGACGCACCTAACAGGTGTCTGTTGTTAAATGGAAATGGTACATATCAGAGAGAATAAGTGGGGGGAAGCAAGGTGTTAGCAGGATGAGAAAGTTTCTGACCTCCCTCAAGACTCTACCTCTCCTGTGAGCCAAACATTAGAACCAAATGTCACCCCTTGCAAACTGGAGTGTGCCATTTGAACAACTATCAGATGCTGACAAACACCATGCTTGGTTCACAGATGGTCCCGCTAAAAACCTTAAGGGGCAGCGCATTTGGAAAGCTGCAGCCCTTCAGTCATCTACTGGTACTATCTTGGTCCAGCATGGCTATGATCACTCCAGTCAATATGCAGAACTTATGGCTGTTACTATGGCATTTCAGCCTGCCACGCAAACTGCTCAGTCACAAATACACCTCTAGACTGATTCATGGGCCATTGCCAATGGCCTTAGGCTCTGGGCCCCTAAATGGGAACAAGATAACTGGCTCATCCATGGTAAACCATTGTGGGGACATGACTTATGGAAAGATCTTGTTAGTATTGCAAAACAAATTCCCGTAATGGTGTACCACATGAATGCTCATGCTAGGGATGCCTCCCAGACTACTCACTACAATTGTGCAGTTGACCAAATCATCCAAATCCGAGGGGTGGATGTGGAAGGAAGCCCAAACCCCAATTCAGACGATTTGTATCTCCTGTGACATGAAAAATCTGGACATTTAGGGGAGGCAGGCACAAGAGCCTGGGTCACATCTAGAGGTATCCCATGCCCGGTGGACACAGTGAAAACAGTGATAAAGCAATGCACCACGTGTCAAAGGGTTAAGCAATATCCCCTGAAAAAAAGGCCGCTGGGCAATTTGAAACGGGGACTGGAACCGGGGAAAGTGTGGCAAGTGGACTATAGGACCCCTTCCAATATCCCAGGGTAGCCAGTACGCGTTAGTGATGGTAGACACTTTCTCGGGATACACGATGGTGACCCCCAGTAAGGGGGCAACACAGCAAGCCACCCTAAAACGATTAAATCAATTGATAAGGAGGTTTGGGGTCCCCAAAGAGATCCAGTCACACAATGGAAGCCATTTTAAGGGACAAGAGGTCCAACAATGGGCAGATGAGTGGAATGTGCAATGGACGTTCCATATCCCTCACTACCCGCAAGTATCAGGGTTAGTGGAACGTCATAATGGAATGCTTAAGCAGCGGATAAAACAACTCACCCTTATGGGTACTTTACAAGGGTGGGCTAAAGTATTGGAGCAAGCAGAATTTGAAATGAATAACCGCCCTTATAAGGGAAAGAGATGGATGCTAGAGAAACCAAAAATATGTATCACCCACAGCCAAGAAACTCTCAGGGTGTGGAATATCCATCCAAAGGCACAGCTGCCCCTGAGGGCCACCCCTTCGAGTGCAGGAGTGGACTTGTACACATACCAAGAGGTCACCCTCCCTCCATATCAGCAGGAGATGGCGAGTAGAGGTTTGAGGATACAAATCCCAGCGAATACCTATGGGCGAATAGCCCCTAGATCGGGACTGGCACTCAAGGGTATACAGGTCTTAGGAGGAGTAGTAGATGCAGATTATCAGGGAGAATTAAGGTGATTCTTCGAAATTCCTTCCCAGATAGCCACAAGCTCCAGGAAGGAGACCGGATAGCCCAAATGGTGTGTGAGCAAATCCTTCTCCTGGCAGTGGTAGAAATGTCAAAGCCGGAAGTGGCTACTGAACATGGGGAAGGAGGGTTTGGCTCAACTGACTGGTTCCCAAGAAGGAAAGTATGGATATTATACCCAGGGCAACCTAATTGTTCTGGGGAGGTAATAGCCGCAGGTGAAGGAAATATATATTGGGTAATAAAAAATGGAGACTCAATACCTGTTTGTCTTGACAGAGGCAAACTGAGGATTCGGGAATAATGCTGGCACCATCGGGCCATGTGAAGAAGCAATGCGATTGACCAGCCTAAGACGCATGATAGAACACGTCCACACCCATGAGGTGGGGGAATGGTACTGCATTTTTAAACTTGATACTGCACCCCATTGTAATTGTATTAATCATTATAATAATAGTAATTATTTGTTTAATGTTAGGTATATGGTATCGCATGTGCAAAATGTGGTATCGTTTAGCTAAATGTGAACAAGGACTGCAGGCCTCTATTGGGAAACTATGAGTACCAAGGGGTGGAATGCAGTGGGAAATCGTGGAAGACCACTGTTAACTCGTTGGAGCATAGTGGTACTCTTGTCTCCTGCTTGGGCCTAAAACTTGAGAGCGATACCCACGTCTCCTTTCAGAGTACGGAGCACATATAACCGGCTTGTTATGAGAAAAGGCTTGGAATTTGTTATCAGGGTTTTGAGAGAGAGAGCTTTAATTGGAAATTGGCAGTGAAAGTGGACAGTAGTTATGGCCAAATGTAGGGAAGGATTTTGATTAAGGAGCACCTGCATAACATAGAATTTATTATGACAATTTTTTTGTTAAGTAATGCATGCGCAGATGCTTGTTTATGTAATAATGATTTAGCATTAGGTTAATATAAAAAGGAGGAAAAGCCAGGGGTGAATGGAATATCACTGACGGACCAAGAACTGCAGGCGGTGTCTCAGACCAGACGGGCCAACGAGACCATCCGCCACCGCTTGGGGTCCCCAGCTGGCTGAAGAGATGTGAAGACTTTCACTTTTAATCTTTTGTATTTAGACTCTTACTATTATGCTTTTGTATTCAATCAAATTACTTTTCTGGCACCACCTGCTTGAATTTGTTGGTCTGATCCGAACTCAGTTAACCCTTTTCAAGACAAGGGATGTGCGTGCTCCTCCCAGGCTCCCCTCCCCCACAATCAGCTGTTAGGCAGGAGGAGCATGCATATGCTTCTCTGCCACCTCCCCCACCCAACAGCTGCCTAGTGGTAGTGGCCCAATCCTGCAGTGCAGTGCAGCAGGAGTCCGGGCATCTAGCCCCGTGTGGCTAGCCCCTCAGCCTACCCCCAGGGCATGGAGGAGCTGGTAATGGTCAGAGGGGAGCATGGCCAGCTCTCCCCCTCCCCCCCCTCAAAGTGTGGCAGCTGTGCTTGCCTGCCCAAGGGTGCACAGGAGTTCAGGCCTGCCCCAGCTGCACCCAAAATGGGATAGCAGTGCTGTAATTTCAAGGGGGGGGGAAAGACATTGTCTTTTAAAAAGTCAGAGAATAATCACACACAAGAGAGTCATCCAAGGGAGATTGAGGGATCAAGCCAAGACGGTGTGTCCTATTTGAATTAATTGACCGTATGCCCTATCTAAGAACATGACACAGGAAACTAGTAAATCAAAGAGTATACCTTCCATATTCATCGACCATTAACATACAGCTATTTGTCTGTATGATGAGGTCTCCAGTGGTGTTGGAATCCTAGTCAGAACAGGGAGTTTCATATTCATTCAGCATAGCCTGCCATCATGTGCAGTGTTCTGGGCTTGGCCCAGCATGTAAACCCTGGAGTAATTCCGGCCGTATTCATGGGTATTCTTTTCTGTGGAAGCACGTCCATAAAGGACAATGAGTTTTCATAGACGAATAATCTCCCAAGCTGTCTATCTCCAATAGTTGGACAAGTGACTCATTAGAAAGTCTGCATAAATTTTTATTTTATTTTATTTTATTTTATTTATTTAACAGTTTTATACCCCTGACGCTTCTGCAAAGCAGCTTGGGGTGGCTTACACTAATTAAAACAAAAATATAAAACAT
>QEPC01001906.1:113189-127909 GCA_003113815.1 Sphenodon punctatus | reverse complement strand
CCCTCCTCGCCAGCACCAGATGGAACGCAGCGCTGGCAGGCAGGTAGATGGATGGCAGGTCCTGATGGGAGCCGCTGGCCGCTGGGCTTTATAGCCCCCGGCTACTTCTGGGTGCGGGAGGGGACAAGCCAGCTCTCACAACCGGCTTCTTCGTTCCCCCCACCCCTGGCACTCACACAGGTCCTTTTTCTTCTCCTGCAGGTGCAGCAGCAGAGCGGAGCCAAGCAGAAGGAATGACAGCGAACCCCCTCCTTGCCAGCACCATTTGGGACGTGGTCAGCAGTGGAGGATGTCCATTCAATTGGAAGCTGGTGGTTGGAGTAGAAAACCAGGTTGAACATTTGGGGGCAGTGACTGTAACTGGGCAAGTTGGGCAGTATATCAATATAGCTTGTCCCAGGGCCAGCCTTATTATTAATTATTATTATTACTATCAACATTCAATATCCTCTCCTGTCTATGGCAGCTAACAATATAAAATAAATACAAAATAGAAATACAAATATATAATATTTAGTGCAGGGCAGACAGAACAGTTGACCCAAGCCCTGTGCTGTGTGAAGACCCTACAGGAAACACTTCCCCAGGAACCTCAGGAGTTGCTCAGTGGAGTCCAGGGAGCCCCACCATTGCCACTTGTGAGGGGCCCCAGGAGCCTTAATGCAACTGATGCTCCTGAGAGGCCTCAGGAGTCCTACTGTCACAACTTCTAAGGCTTCCAGGCCCTCAGTGCTGCTGCCCGTGACACACATGGTGGCCCATCAGCAGTGGTGATGGAAGGGCTCCCAGGGCCATGCTGCTCAAGTCTTAGGGTAGGCACTTCCCTTGGAGGCCCCCACTTGCCTCCCCTATTTCAGAGCCCCAACCAGTCTTGATCCTCCTGTCTCACAATTGCCAGACCAGTCTTGCTTGCCCTAAATGCCAATTTCTTTTTATTTTGGCTGGGGCATGGGTTATTCATCAGTTGTGAGCTTAACCTATGGTGTGTATGGTGTGTAACCTTTCTAGTATACTGCTTCATTTTCCAATGCAATTTATTATACAGGGCAAACACTACCTATAAGAATAATCAAAAGTGAAGAGCTGGGCTTTGGATCATGTTTTAACAGCATGATCATCTCAGTGGAAAGTGTCCACACTAGCACTTAGCACAGCTCCTGCTCCCACCCCTGCAGTATCATGACGCGCACTCCCCATAAGAGGCAGGGTTATGTCACAAAAAGCATAGCAGTCCTTTGACCTGCACCGAGGTGGCAACTATAACCCCCGTTTGCCACTTAAGCACATTTTTAAGGAACACTTATGAAAAAATACATGTTGCAGGGCAGCCCTGCAACATGTATTTTCATATGTGTTCCTTAAAAATATGCATAGGTGGCAACCCAAAGCTCACACCACCTCTTCCACTGAACCCAGAACGCGCGCCCCTGCGAGGTGCAGACACCCTCCCGAAATGCCCGCGAAACCCTCTGAGACCCTTGCGAGATGCAGCACGATTCGTGTCCTATCAATTCCTCCCGCGGGTGCCCACTCTTCGCGCACGCGCTCTAAATTGGGTTGGGGGAAAGGAACTGCGCATGCGTTTCGCTAGCTTTTCCGCCGGCACTTCGTGGTGGTGGTGAACTCTGGATTCAGTACGCATGCGTACGTCTAGCTGCGCCCCCTTCATAGGGGCTGCGTGACCCACTGCCCGTTGGTTGTTTCTCGTTTCCTTATATCCGGTTCCGGAGCTGGGGTGTAGGGGGGTGGGCTCGCTCAGTTGCTTCTGCCGGTTGGGAACGGGTGTAGCCAGGCGCCCGCGAAAGGAACCTGACCTCCCCAGTTCAGGTATGTGCCTCCCCCGAGGGTCTCTGTCTTTGAGAAGGGAAGGGAGGCAGTGAGGATGCTCTGGGAGGGGCGTGAGATGGGGCTTGTTGGCACCTGGGCGAGGACTGAGTGCCTATGGGGGGTGGGGTGGAACAGCAGGATAATGGGGGGAGACTGGGCCTGGGTGGGTTTTCACGGGAATCGCTTGGCGGCGATAGGGGGGTTGCTTTACCTGGGCTGCTGGGGGGCGGTCTGCAAGGGGTTGGGAAACGCAGTGGTGGAGTTGTATGCGGTTGGGGAGGGGAGTAGGGAGGTTGCCCGGTACTGGGGTGTGTGCTTGGAGGGAGGTTCTGCAGTGGGTGGGAGTCATAAGCAAGCTGACACTTTCCCATTCTTTAGGACATGTATTTTAAGGTTCTGGTCCTGTTCCAAACAGGAATGTAGGACTGGGCTTGTGTTGTGCTGCTGCTTCCGTTGACCGTTCACCAGCCTCTCGAGGTTGGGCTAGGCCCTCGGGACAGAGCCACCCTTGGGAAATCGAACTAACTTTAGCCAAGGTTCATTTGACATGCCCAGACCCTGCCTCTTGTTTCACATTGTTAGTGGGGGTTTGAAGCTTTTGAAATGGAGAAGGAAATATCATTTGTTATCGCTTTACTGTATCATAATGTTATATTTATTTTTATTTTTTAATTTATATGCTGCCCCCTCCTGCGNTTTTTATTTTTTAATTTATATGCTGCCCCCTCCTGCGCGAGCAGTTTGGGGTGGCTATCAACATTTTCAAACATATAAAATTAACCACACAATAAAACACCCACCCATCCTGTCTCCCTCGGAGAAGGCCTGGCAGAACAGCCAGGTCTTACACTGTCTACGAAAGGTGGGGAAGTCTATGGCCAGGCGGACTGCCAATGGGAGGGCATTCCACAGCCATGGAGTGGCCACCGAGAATGCCTTCCTCATGGTTGAAACCTAGGGAACCTCAAGGAGGATGCCCCCCAGTGATCTCAGAGGATGAGGCGATGCTGCAGATGGGTGGGGCCCAGGCCGTTTAGGACTTTAAAGGTCAAAACCAACCTTTTGGCTGTATAAGACACACACAATGTCTGATCCAAGGTTCTCAAAGCAAGGATGTACTCCTAACCCAGTAGAGCTACAAGCAGATTTAGCATCTGTTTAGTTTCAATGATGCACAAAACATTTTGACCTCTTTATCCTTATTCTTGGAGTAAGGCTGTTGAATTGAATTTGAAATAGGCTGTTATGTATAGATGAACTGTGAAATGACTTGGCAAAGTGGGTTCTTATCTGTGATGCCCTGACAGATTGCAGAACCAAATCACAAAATACACTATCTACTGAACACAATGTTTTCAGAGTACTGTACTAATGTATGAATGGGCTGTTGCTTCTCTCAAGAAGGAACAGCTCTGATAGTTGCTATATGGTTATCTTACAAATAAAACTCATTTGATTTTGTGGCTTGATAAGACGAACGTGATTACTTTTCTGTTCTAGAAGTTATGTTATGTATGTGGTGAAAGAATACTTCTTCCTTCCCCTCTCCAAATATTGAAGTATCTAGCCACATTATTTAACCACATTAAACTGAAGCAAATGGAGAGTGATATTTCAAAGGATCAAATAAAATCTGAAATATAGAGATGTTGCATTCAGAAGGATTAGGTAGCATTTATTCCCCTCTTCAAGATAATTTAGTTGCATCTTCATTTTCTTAAGATTGGCTTAAAGATTAGGGATGAGAAAAGGAACACTTAATATTTAGAACAGATGTTCTAGTCCAGAGTAGATGAATACTTGCCAATGATGGGTTTAAGAGGTCTCAGACAAGTCTGATACAAGTGCAGCTAATTTAAATACAGTGGTTGCTGTTGCTATTTTTTTTCAGAAGTCAAAATTATTAGGCCTTTCTGCAGTATTTTTTTGACCCTTAATGGCAAGTGCTTCTGTTCTAAATGTCCCACTTATAGTGGGGAGGACTTGCATGTTTGACACTTACCAAGCACTGCTTTCAGTGCAGTTGTATCTAAAATCTAAGAGAACACAAACAAGGATCAACAGAGCTTATTTGTTCAAAAGACTAACTTTTTGATTTTAAAAAACATGGAATTAGTATATACAAAATCTAAGTTAGAGATGGATTGTATTGAACTGGCCCACCAAACATTTTCTATTGCTTGTAGCATAGCAGTCCTATGGCAGCTAGAGCAACTGCATTAATCGGAAACTAACTAGTGTCTTAATGTGTCTTATTAATGGAGGGTTGAGAAGACAGGACCATGCAGCCAGCCAGGTCTCAACTGCAATTTGGGGTGCACTGTGCTAATATAATCAAACTTTGATTAAATTAACATAGTTTGCTTTCAATAAAGCTATAAATTCACTTTGCCTATACCCATGGTGGTGAAAATCCATTTGCCTGCTTGCCTCTGGCAAGTGGATCTTCACAACTGTGGACCCCCCTGTGAACTGCAAGTACCAGCCTTGACAAGCAGTCCTATGCCTAGCTAACAAAATGTATGTATACAGCGTACAGCCCTGCCTATGCCACCCTACTTGTTTTACAACTGAAGCAGAGAGTTTTTTCAATTTTTCTAAATTATTTTTTTGTAGAAGTAACCAGCAGGGTAGGCTGTGCTTTTTATACAACTTTTATTTTCAGTGTTGGGATAGCAGTGCTGTTCTTCTACTAATGAAGACTTGAAACTGATTTAATAAGTTGAGTTTACAGTTACTTCTGCTAATTTTCAGGGTAACTGTATTTTCTGCATAAATTTAATAGCAATTCTTTTCCCCAACATAGCTACATCTCTTCCTCTGCCACAGTCTAATTGCACATTTATGGTCCTGTCGGCTACCTTGAATGACTGGTTTATTAAGCAATAAGACATGCTAGGTAGTGCATTTTAAGGATGATTATAGCACCTGGGGCTGTATCAGGCACAAAGCCAAAGCAGTTTTAACCAACTAAGAGCAATAATTGTTTCTTCAGTGCATTGCCTGGAGTGGATTATTGCTATAATGAAATGGAATTGAATTCAACTTAACATTAGGAGCTATTTTTGAAGTTGAGATGCCAAGTGCTTTCTCTTCACTTGTTTGTAACTTGCCAAGGAGAAAAAAAGCTTTGTTTCACAAGTAGCATAGTCCTCTGTGGAGACCAGTAGCAATCTAATTTTCTGAATGCATGTCACAAGCTTTTAAGCTATTAAATTTGCATGAAAGCTCCAGATTTGTGACTTGGTGAGTAACTGTGGGGTTTTTCTTTTCAAAATGCAAGTTTATTTATTTATATTTATTTTATGACACTTATATGCCACCCCCTTATGCCAATGGCATCTCAGGGTGGCTTCCAACAAAAGTAAAAACACTCTTAAACAATATAAAAACCAGTTTATGCAGAAATATGGGCAAGTATGGATATACTGCTAGGAGAGTGGCAAAATATTGAACTAGGAGAGTGGCAAAATATTGGCAAGTATGGATATACTGCTTTGCTTGAGGAAAGGTTCAGCAACATCTTAGGCAAGACTAAGAGATGGGCTTTGGTGCAATTATAACAAACGGAGGTCTATGGAAGTCTGCCATTAACTTTGAAGGCTCAAGTTGTACTGTAACCTTCTCCTTACCCACAAGACAGGGTAAGTAAGGGCAAACTCTTACATACAAGTTTGAGTATGTTTGAACCCTTACCTAGAGGAACGACCTCTGGCTGCACACATCTTCTCTTCTCCATTTGGTCCCTTAAACTTTTTTCTAAATGCAGATCTTTAGGCCTCCCACCAGTTAGTTCTCTGCCTTCGTGTTTCTGTTCAAGTTTAAAGCTGGTACGGGCTATTCATGAAAACTTGAGTAATAGAGTGTACATAATAATGAAGTGTACAGCTGTCTTTTAAAGATGGTACAGGAAGATTACAATTTGAAATAATGAACACAGAAATTTCCAAAAAAACAAACAACTCTAGTTTGAGGGCAAGCTGCTGTATCCTTGGGAAACCCATAAACATAGACTGGACTAGCCTTATTCTGCCCCTTCTGGAGTAAAATTGAGGATGAGGTACAATGCTAAGGGAGTAGAATAGTGTATAAGATAAAGGAAATTGTAAAACATCAAGCTAGGGAACCATGTAATAAGTGTCTTTGGATACTATAAGCAAAACATGGCCTGTCTCTCATTCTGCTTTGTTGTATGCATTTGTAGAACAGTTTGACATTTTACTCATGCTTAAATTGCAAGTCAGCAATATCCTGACTTCCTTCAAACTGACTGGTATTTGTTGTTTTAATACTAGTGTGCTGTTGTATGATGCTTCGATCACTGTTTTGTCAGCTGAAGGCTACTTATTCTGAACAAACTTTTAAAAAGACGCTAAAATTTAGTTGACCCCAAGCTTGATTTCCTCTTTAACATTGTCTTAATGTATGCAGATCTATAAAGGACTTGAAAGAACTTAAAATTCTTCTTCAGTTACTGATATGTCTGAACCTGCAAATAGCATAGCTCACAGAGAGTAGTTGTTACTTCCCTCTCTCCTCCTAGCAGATATAAAAAGATCTTGGGGCAGGAAAGGACCTTTGAAAAGGCCTAGTTAAACCTGAAGTATGCTTAATCATGTAGAAGTCTGACCTCTTTTCGCAAGTTTGATGGGAACTTCACAATCTCTATTGCTAACTTGTTCCATTTTCAGGCAGCGGATTTTCCATTTTCAGGCAACTTATGATCAGGAAATTCTTCCTGTGGTCTAAGCCCATTATCTTTCCTCTGAAAACTTTGCCTTGACAAACTTAGTTTATTTTTTCAACAAAATACTTATTTTTAAAAGATGAGTTCTGTCGTCAATAAGATCTTGTGTTTCTCTGCAATGTTTTATCTCACTTTTTGTTTAGAGCTCTAAAAAAAACCAGGCAATACAGGCAAAGTAGTGTAGCGTTCTCTTGTTTCACCAACTACAGTTGGTGGAGGTATGCAAGCTTTTGGACCTTGCAGGTATGACAAACGACCCTGCGGAGTCTGAAAACTTGCATACCTCAACCAACTGTAGTTGGTCCAACAAGATATCACTATACTACTTAGTCCCAAATATAGACAATAGAGACAAACATGGCAACCTTACTTTCTCTAGACTAAAAAATATACGAATTCACTGGTCCAGTGTGGAAATGTATTTGCTAGACTGGAACTTTGCTGGGAATGGGGAAGAGCACTCATGGCAAATCTACCACTCACCAGCTCAACTCAAACTATACTTGCCAGGGGTGAGCATGGGAATGATTTCTATAGTTCTGTTTATATAATGAAGCAATAAAAAAAAATAAGGTATTCAAATACTTAGTGAATGTATGTTTATCATATGCAAGCACAGCTGGGGCAGCTTGATTTGCTCCATGATCAGATTACAATTTCATATGCCATTGTGATATGCAACTATAAAATTGCAGCTTTTATAGTGGCTCTGAAAAGGGCATTTGTTAAAATAACAGTTAGGATTTTAGTGTATGCATATGTGATCTAATGATAGCTCTTCATTATTGCATATTCCTGCAAACTCTGCAGAGGCAACAAAGGTGCATGATTCTGAGCAAACCTCTTTCAAGACAATGGGTGTGTCTTTCTTTACACACACTTCTCCTGAATGTTAGCTGTTACATCCTGAACTTTCTGTGTGTCTAAATCACTCACCCAGATCCAGATCTTTGAACTTCTGCGTGAAACTTCTCCCAGAACGTTTGTGTGTGGCTCGGGGGTTCCCAAGCTACAGAGCATGGCCCCAAGTAAATGCCATCTGTGGATGAGGCTGTGATCAAACCAATATTTGATATAATTTGTTTTCTGTCTGGACTCATGGGACTGTTAGTGCAAGTCATTTCAGATCACACTCCAGGAGCCAAAAAAAATTGAGTCACCAGACTTTATTCTTATGTTAAATCATTCTTGCTCCACTACACCCCTGAACAACACCAGCCTCAGTTTTTTGGGTGCCAGTGGCTTCCAAGAACCTGCAAATTTTGTGCCCTAGGACTATAGTTAAGTCTCAAATGGGATCATGCAGTCAACCTTAGGAAACATTACTCCAGCTTCTAAAAGATGTGTAGCAAAACTGAAGATGCCGTCATGTGCACTCAGGAGTTCAGAAAAATGACTAGTACTATTCAGGCTTAGTCAGTTCGCTGTTGTAGAAATTGTGATAGAAGTCAAAGACGTTTAAACATCAACATGGACTTTTTTGGGTTTTTGGACTTTTTATAATTCTTAAATCTTAAAATGACCTGGGTGTGTTAAGCATACAGTAATCTTGCAATCTATAATCTTACAATCTATAGTTAACTACTGGAATAAGCTCCCAAGAGCAGTTATGGGAGCAAATAATTTGAATAATTTTTAAATGGAGTTGGCTAAATCTGGCATTTAACTTGTGAGGAATCTTCTATTTGATGCTTCAAGAGGAACACCCTTCCCCCCCGCCCCCTCCAAAACACACACCTTGGGTTTTTTCCCTTGAAACATCAAAATTGTCTGCAACTGGAGGTGGGACTGACTGAGGATTCTGTTGCCTTGGTACTGTAATTATATTGGGTGCTTGGCTGGTGGCATCTGCACATGTGCTCAGGGCCGGATTGCCATATTTGGGGTCAAGAGAATTATCCCTCAGAAGATTGGCAGTCAACTCCGAGGAGGGTTTTTTCCCTTCACCTGCAGCATGGATATGACTTGCCTGTCTGAGACTTCTGGAGCTTCCCTTTTATAAAACCTTTCCCTTGTTTCACACAATGGTGTGCTCTGATTGGTCCCAGTCAGATTTTTTGTAATATCTTATGTTTCTTCTTGGATGGATATTTCTGTGCACATAGTTTGTGTATGGTCAATCCTGCAATGGTACAGTGGCTGGACATGGATGATGCTTGTGGTCCCTTCCAGCTGACACTAATTTCATAAAGTTTGGTCAAGTGGAGAGCTCCCCAACTTAAATGCTTATCTGTATATAGAGGAATTAAAGGATGCCTTTTTTAACACTTAAGTTTAAGAGTTAAAATATGGAGTTACTGTACTAAGTACTCTATGCTCAGTCTTTCCAGTGGAGTGAATGTTTTCAGAATGAATCTTTTAGTTTCTGTTCAGCAGAAAAGATTTTATCTTAACTTTAATTCATCTAAGAAATCTAGAACTGTATTTAAACCTGCTTTTTGAGGTTTTTGAGTACCACTTTCAATCTATATTGTAGCATGGCACAAATGAAAAAGCTAGTTGCCTATGGGCTTGATCTTTCTTTGGTGCACCCCACAATCCTGTATGTGCTGCTGTGCTTGCATACCCTGGGCTTGGAATCCTGTGTTGGGAGGGGTTGTAGTGTGAAGCTGCTGCCCCTGCCAAGCCCTCCTGTGTTCCCAGACCGTGCTAGGTGGGTGGTTGAACAGCATGCTTCATGTCTTCTTTGGTTCTTTTGATTACTGCAGATGAAAACGTGGTTTCAAATGTTGTACCTTCATCCCATGTCCCATTGTGACTTCCTGGCTGGGAGATGGGAGTACACCAATTTTTGCCAGCTCCTCCCATAAAGGATATAAGTAAAATGCTGGCATAAAAATTCCTCAGTGGAGGAAAGCGGCAAGGAAGAGCAACATCAAGCTTTCTTCAGTGGGCTGTGTTCTAAGCCCAAGAAATTACCAGCTTTATGTAGGGGATGATGTATTCAATATTGGGCTAAGTGAAGCTTATGGCATCCATAAATAAAGGGAGAAATTTCAACATGGGGCGCTACTACACAGTTAGCAATAATATGCTTCCAGTTTGAAAAAGGTAGTATTTCCCACTTGTAATCAACTGCAAAAATCCCTTGTTTCTCAAATAGGAATGCAGTGTGCAAGAACCTAGAAACACTTACTCTAGTATTCATTCTACAGCTCTACATAGAAGGAGCAAAGAGTTGAGACCTGTGCTGTGGATGTGACAGCACAACGTTGCTGTACATTAAAATTAAACTTTGCATTTTGGGAGCTTGTTAGCCTCTTATTTGAACCAGCAGAAATCAATTTTCACAGCACTACACGTTTTGTCAATATCTTGTTGCATTTCCTATCACTAAAATGTTTATGCAAGATACCTTACATATGTTTTTAATTTGTTTCAAAAGGCGGCATGCTATCAAAGTTGCCTGACTTGGGGAGGCTGAGAAAGTAATGTTAATGTCTCGTTAAAGAAAGCAGAATACAAGAGAGCCCCTGCCCTTGCAGGAGGTGCCATTTGCGGGGACTGGATCTGGACCCAGTACCTCTACCTACTCCAGGTGTTGAAGGTGAGGGGCAGCCCTGAGGGGACAGCCCACATACTGACACAAAGCCAGTCTGGCTTATTCATGCACCCTCACTACCTGGGCAGTCTTCCTGATCAACAGCTGCCCAGGTGAAAGAAGAAAAAGCCACCCATGCTTGCCTTGTATTACCATTTGTAGAGGTTTTATGATGTGTACAAATTCTGCTGTGGGTGTAAGCTAGTCGCTGCATTTCAGGTCTGAGAAGGACTTTTTATGTGTCTCATGACTGGCCTTTTGGTGTGGTGTGTTTTTTCTCCTTCTCCATAGCAGGGTGTGTGTCACAGGTGGTAGCCTGATTTAAAATGTTACAAGTTGCAACTATGGCAGGTATCAGACAGGGAATCCAAAAAGGAGGCCTATAGAATTACATGATGACTACTAACTGCCAGGGGATTTGGGGTGGGGGGGGTGTCCAGCATCTGGCTGTGTGCAGCTGGGCGGGGCAGCCTTCTCTTATCCCCACTTTGGGGGGGTCCTCCTTTAATCTGAGCCACGGAAGGGTGAGGGCCAGGCACAACCGCTTCACCCCTCTGCTGGAATAATTTAGTTAGCAGCATAGTCAGTTGCAGTTCCCACTCTGATATTGGCACAGAATATACCCTGCTATGGGCTGCCCACTGGCATATGAGGCAAAATCCATGATATTGGGGGTGCCCCAGGATATAGTAAGGCATGCCCTGATATGGGACGCCGTGGATGATGCTGTATCCCATAAAGTTGTGGCCAATGCCCTTTCTACACCAACTACATTGTTGTGTGGTCCTTTGGACATGCCTTTGCAAATAGGTGACTCAACGGGTGTTGAGAGATCTGTGTCCAATTTTAAGACTATTTTTAGACTTTTGTGTTCATGTGTCGTAGCGAAAACTTGAGAAAGGTATGGGCTATTTCATTTCTAGTGCCAGGCACATACTTGGTGCTAATTGGTTTTAGGGGGAAAACTGCATCCTGTATGTACTAGATTGGCAGAGCTATCTAACAAACTTCTTAATGTTTTTTCTTCCAGCCTCTGAGCCCCAAAAGAAGAGGTTCTGGCTCACTCAGAGTCTGTATCTGCCGTTGAGGCTAGACTGAGGATGGAAGGTGTTGAACTTAAAGAAGAGTGGCAAGATGAAGACTTTCCAAGGTAAGGAATGTCCTGGATACCAAACCTACATGACGATCCTAAACTAAATCATTCCTTCAAGAAATGGGACCTACTGGCTATAGTCTGTGTGGTTCTTTAACCTAGATCAGCTAGACTCTGATCCTAAATAGAGTAATGGTTTGATGTAGTGTTGCTATGATTTAGATAACATAAATGGTTCCTTAAGACATAGCTTTATAACAAATTCTGGTAATCTTTTGGATTTCAAATATTAACAATGAACATTTATATTGATACATGTAAAGTAGGAGTATTGCATTCCTCAATTATCTTTTCTTTAGTAGTGAAGACCTTGATATAAGAAGATTGTCTTTTTTTAAACTGTTGAGTCTTGGAATATGTTTCCAAGAATATGACACTTCTGTAACAGGTCTTTTCACATGCTCAGATATATTGATTAGTATTTGCTGAATTCTGGTCTATCCACATAATCAACCTTTTTTAAAAAGCCATTTGCACCATCAGCAGGGAAAGAACAAATTGGTCTAGTTTTCCATTTGTTTGTGGGTAGAAGAGTTGGAAATGGAATAACTTGTGTATAGATGAAATGGTAGAAAAGGATTATATGCAGACTTTATAAAAGAAAAGAATGAAGGCGCTTGGAAATGCTGTACTTCGGCACATTGTTTTTTTTTGAGATAGGCTTTCCTTTAAAATGAAGAAACAGAGGGTCCAATTTTTGTAGTGTACTTCTTAAAAAAACCTCATACATATGAACATAAAGTTGTCGATGTGCATTCAGCTGAAATACTGATTCATGGGTTGTCTTCCTTCCTGTCTCTAGCTTCCTCTTCTTTATAACTGCCTTAAAGTTTCAGTTTTGAAACTGTACACAAGGCTGCCTGTATCAGGCACACAGGATTGAGGGCTGCATGTCTATAGATTTGTCCACAGTTAAATTGTCTAAAGAAAACATTTGCCTCTGATTTTTAAAATATTTTATTCATAAGCACAGAAAAATTGCTAATCTTGACAAACTCCTCCTGCCCATACTTCCCCTCTCCAATAAGTATATGAGTAATAGCGGTTGGTCACTACCTGAGGCTGCTTTCTGACATTACATAGGAGGGGCAGGAAAACGAGCAATTGCAGCTCTGTAATTGTAGGGATTAGTGCCTGTGAGAATGTGAGAACACACGTCCTTGTGAAGGCTACATTTGGGGACCGGGTAACACGTGAGTGTTCTCGCTTGATAAAAGGGATTAGTGCATTCTCACAGATGCTAATCCCTGCAATTAGAGCCACGGTCAAGTTTGCGCAAGTTCCTGCCCCTCCCTTGTCAGAAAGCAGTCTTAGGCCACTTGCACACAAGACAGGAATGGGGAGGAACTGCTGTGAGCCAAAATCACGATGGGGCGATCACATGAAGCTCTGCTTGTGTGTAGGGGGGTTAATTTCATTGGCCCACTTCTGCTGTGATTTCACTCACGGGAGATGGTTAATTTTGAGCCCTGTCACCTGTGAGTGACATCGCAGCAGAAATGATTTTGGCCATGATTTCGGCTCTCAGCAGTTCTCCACACACATCCCACTCTGTCTCATGTGCAAGCACCCTTAGTGTTGAGGCTTTGCATCTGCATATAGGCACAATTGAAAACTGAAAATGTAATGCTCATCTAATAGTCCGTTTAGCACATGGCCACATTGAATCTGATTAGTAACATTTCTGTAAAGTGCATGTAAGTGCATTCACAGTTGATAAGCAATAATTCAACACAAATTATTAAAGGACTTCAGGCATGGTTTGGTCCTGTCCACAAGGCTCCAACCTTGTTGGAATAAAATACATTGAAAGTATCCTTTTTTCCATGGAAATATTAGGAATCAGGAATCAGCAATGGGAAGACTGTGTTCCTGCTGAGAAAGGGATTTTGACTTGTTATCTTTGGAATCTTTGGAGTATGATGAAGCTTCCTTCCCACCTTGCTTTAATTTCATAGTGGGCTAAAATGGATCTAGTTAATTACCAAAATGAGAGATGGATGTGCATATTTCAGGACAGAACTTTCCATGAGATTTGGGAGCCTTTACTTCAGTGAGATTGACTTGATCCAACAGTTAAGCACAGCTGGACACTAGGATTTTTCTAAATCTCTGAATCCGTATTTTTGCTGTGTGTAACTCTTTCAACTATTGGTTATATATTTGCAGTTCACCTTACCCATCGCTTTGGCCATGTACAACCCCTCCTCTCCACCCTGTACTGGCTCCCTCTGTGGGAACGCATTCAGCACAAGCTCCTGGTCTTCACTTCAATGCTCTTCATGGCCTTGCTTCCCCATAGTTCTCTGCTCTTTTATTCCGCCACACTCCTGCCCAGGAGCTTCGCTTTTCCTCTGCCCCCACCCTCACCTGATCGCAAACCACTTGCTCCTCTAAACATCTTTACCCCTTCTCCCTTGCTGCCCCTCATGCCTGGAACTCCCTCCCTGGATACATTCGCTCTGCTCCCTCCCTCCCAGCTTTCAAATCCCTCCTGGAAACCCACCTCTTCCATCAGGCCTTCCCTAGTTTGTCATGAGTGATACTGTATCCTTTCTTCCTCACTCAGAACCTAATACCCTGTAACTAAGCGAAGCACGTGAGCCTGCAACTTCTCAACCTCTAGAATGTACTCTTGTCTTTCCTGATGTTTACCTCTCATCCCCCTCCCTTGTCTCTAGGATTGTATGTCCCTTTGGGGTAGGGACCTGTCTCCGACTATGGATTGTACAGTACCAGGTACATTGCTGGTGCTCTATAAATAGTACACAATGTATATGATCTAGACTAGGGGTATAACTCAGACTTCGGCAGTTGCCAAAGATTACGATATTTAGTTCCAAAAGTCCGAAGTTCTGAGGACCAAGGCCGTTCTTTGGAAAACGTTGGGAAACTTCAGAATCAGCTGTGTGTGTGGGAGGCTGGTGGACAGTTGAGCTGCTTATGGAAATAAAACTTAGTGCCATATTTGGTGCCACTGTTTAGTGATAACCAAGATGGCAAGCTTTTCATTGGCTGACCATGGGCGGATTCACAGGGGGACTCAGGAGACTTCAGCCCCCCCATTTCGTTTTGGCTTTCATTTTCAATGGAAAACACATTTTCGGCTGTAACTTCGTTGTTTTCACTATGTGGCTGAAACTTGGGCTGCATATACCTCCGATGGAAGGCATTAAGTGTACCAAATTTCACAAGGATTGAGTAAAGGAATCCAATTTTAGAAGGAATTGAATTTATTTTGCAAAATTCTTCATATACATTCTTAGCTGTAACTTCTTTGCCTCATATCTAATGTAGATAACACTTGGCAGGTTTACACCCCTTCCCATATTTACTATCTTTGCCAACTTTCAGAAGTATTGGATAAAGGGTCCTGGTGGTATAAGCAATTAACATATAAATGTATATCTGACTAACATCTTTGTAGTCCAACCAGTGTACATGAAATTTGG
>QEPC01001906.1:38888-111708 GCA_003113815.1 Sphenodon punctatus | reverse complement strand
TTGGGGGGGGTTTCCCATGGCTTTGGGGTGGGGGATAAACTGGCCTAACACTGCTGCTCACTTGGTAGGGGGTGGGGCTGGAGGCAGGGCCTGCTCACCTAGTATAGCTCCGCCTAACTTGGGACTTCAGCCCCCTTCACATCACTTCTGGATCCACCCCTGCTGACAGAGCAAAATAAATTTGGTTGCAGCCATTTTCCATTCTCTTCGGTGAATTTGGCTCTGTGCTACAGTGCTGCATCTGTAGGTAATAGGCTGGGGTCGGGGAGGGGTGCCTGGTCTGGCCATGGCCTGGCCTTGCATGGTATTGTTTGGCCTGGTCTGTCCATAGGGCCAGTTCTAGAGGATGGGGATTACCTTTACCTTTGCCATGCTTTTTAAAAAATAATAATTGGGTGTCATGTTTCTAGCTCTGCCTGCTGCTTGGTTGGCACTTGCACGGAGACCAGAAGGATCTCTCTGCCTGGCTCCACTTTGACTTCCCCTTGCTTGGTCTGTTCAAGTTACCAGTGCCACAGTACCAATGCCATGCCAAAACTAGAAGGTTTGTGTGTGTGTGAGATAATTTTGTCTGCTGGGTGGGCTGGCTGGCTGACTTCTGGTGAACTTTATTTCTCCGTTCAGTTACACACGGTTTTGTGGGGTTGTGTGTGTGGTCTAGGCTGTGGTATGGCAAAACAGAGCCTAATTGTAAAGTGTAACTTCTACTGTTCTGCCATCTGCTTGGCACTATGAGGCCAGACTGGGATCTCTCTGCCTGGCTCGGCTTCTTTGTCTAGTCTCCAAGTTACCAATGCTGCAGTACCAATGTCACGCCAAGAGGGGTGCCCCTGGGGATGTGTGTGTGACTGTCTGGTTTCTTAATTTCATGACTGCTGGGCTTGCTAGTTTTTGGTGGGATTTATTTCTCCATGCAGTTGCACACTGTTTCGCAGGGTGGCTTTATTCTTGAGCAAATGTCCAATTTTTACTAGCCTGCATTGGTTAGCTGGCATAATGATTAAAGTGGGTGCACTCGCTGATGATGATGAGCCATGCTGTGGGTACACTACTTGGTGGTTTTTAAAAAAGATTTCTGCACGCAGTTGCACTTCCGTGGCGTTGTCTTTAGGAACGATTGTCCTGCTCTTGCTAGCCTGCTTTTCTGGGTAGTACTTTGGCTGTGGGTTCAAGAACCTTGCCAAGATAGGCCAGCCAGGGCACTAGGGGAATACTTTCTAGTTTTTCTGGCTAATATGTTGTGTGAGGGGGAGGGAGGAAGGGCTGCATGTGGTGTTGTGCACCCTGACTGGCTAGGCAATTAAACAGCTGCAGTTGCTACACATGGCAGCACCTGCTGAGACGCTGACTTGGCGCCAAATAGTTCCAAAGTTTTCTGAGGTCTGGAATTTCAAGTCCAAATTCCCAAACTTTGAAAACAGCGCCAAAGGGCCACTGAGTACTCAGGCCGATTACTCAAACTTTGGCCCGAGTACCAAATAGTACTTCCGGGTACAGCCCTAATCTAGGTTTAATGAATATCCAAAGTTGTGTATAATTGGAAGTATTTTAAAACCAGACGAAGATACATACAAGTATCCTTTTCCCCCCTCTCAGGCCTCTGCCAGAAGATGACAATATTGAAGAGATGCTAGCTGCAACTGGAAGAGAGAGCCAGCCTGGTAAGTCCTCTCTATTTGCTCACACTGTCTTCCCCAAATGACAACCCAAGGTATTTGGGGCTTTTAAGGGGTATAAAGCCAGACTTGAGGAGAAGGTAGTAACCAAGTGGCACATTAATTGCTTGATGGACAATGCTAGCAAATGGACTTGGTGAAATACAGGCTCTAACTCCTGGAGCACATAGAATCCCATCCCACTGACAGCTGTGCTGCCTGTGTCGCCTTCTCACCTCCTATAACCAGCACTGGAGTTGTGTGTTATGTGAATCTGAGTCTCATTAAAGTTCATGGAACTTGAGTTGGTAGTAAAGACATGGACTTTGCTCCTGTGTACTCAATTCTTGCCTCGTAGTATTCCTTCTTAGTATTGCCTGTGAGCAATTTGCTTATTGTTCATATGCAGATGACTAAAGGAAGGTTGCTGGAGTTTCTGATCTCTGACAGAAGAAAATAGCAAGAACTAGTTAGCACAGAGCATTATGTTGTCTTTACACTTCTTCATTTTGTGTACTTTGGCAGAACAAGTACAGCTGACTGTATACTTGCACTCTCATGGACTATGATCTATACAGAACGATATACAGTACTAAGTGTCACACCTGAATCTAGTACTGCAAAAGAGTAATGCATATTCATACTTGAAAAATGGTATGTGACCATATAAGATGGCATAATGCTTATGCACAACAGAACAGAGCTGAGGGAGCCTGCACCACCTAACTCTGAAATTCTCTGGGTTTTGAGTAACTTCCAAGCTTTAAGTTTTGTTAATGTATTTCATTAAACAACGTACTAATGGTTGAGGTGTTAGCAACCATTTGATGTCTTCAGCTTTTTAACCATTTCATTGTGTTTTCTGCATTGTTTGTTTTGAAATCTAAACATAATGGACTTGTGGAACACAAAGGTAACTTTTATCTGCTTCCAAACTCACTAGAGGTGAATGGACATAAAGTAAAGAAGAAACTAATGGCTCCAGATATTAGCTTAACGCTGGATCGCAGTGAAGAATCTATTTTGTCTGACTTGGATGACAGTGGTGAGATCGATTTGGATGATTTAGATACTCCCTCTGAAAACAGTAATGAATTTGAATGGGAAGGTAAGGCTTCATTACTTAAGTTGAACTCTTATTCTAAGCCAATGAAAACAAGTTCTAGGTAACCTAACCTAGATATTGGGTGAGTCCTAGAGTTAGAGAGGCAGAACATTTAAAATACCTGGAAGCATGAATTTATAAAGAGCAAATCTTTTCGGATCTGCATACATGGGACAGGATTTAACTTGATATGAAACTTAAACTTTTTGCATGGAATTTCATGAGAAACTGGTTGAAAATCATGAACTCTCTCCCTGGTTGATATTTAACCACCACCCACAATGACTCTTAGTACTTTGCAGCAGATTGCTTGTGACAACTGTGAAGGAGCTGTTGCAAAGACCAAAACTACTATCATTTTTAATATAACTGTCAGTTACTCAAAAACAGACTAAATGCATTGAATTAATTAAGACATTAACATCACTTAAGAGCTTGTTTTTCAACTTCAGAATGGAGGTGGTGGTAAACAAATGCCTCCAGCCTTAGTCAAGTGACAGGTTTTCTTTCAAGAGTACAATAACAGGAGTTTTATGCTGTATTTACAAAAATGTTTATCTCGCATATAGCTGCTTTAAGATTGACTGTATGCCCTGGTTCTCATAAGTGAATGCTTATGCCGTGTCTCTTTAAAGCTAATAGAACTGTACACAGGTTTATATGCATGGACCAAATTTCAGGATTGAAAAGTGAAATGGCAAGCTTCTTTAAAAAGGAAACTCACTTGATTGCCATGCATAACTTAAGTTATATTAGACCAACTTGTAAGAATTGTTCACTGAATTCTTTAAACAACTGGTAGAAAGGTAGATGATTGTATTTTGGTATCATTAACATGTTGTATGAAGAAAGCTTGCTTGCTTACTACTGGGTATTTAAAAAGCTTATTGTGCTCTACTCCGTTCAGTCCAAAACAAATAGAAACTTTTTGTGGAAAAGGCTTGGGGTATACAGGGAAACTGTTCATTCCTGGTTAACTATGACAACCTGCCATAGTTAACCGGGAAAGGGACCTTTTATGGGTAAACTTGGGGTAGGCATCTGGGTGAGCAGAAACTAAACTTCATGTGTAGGTAACACTTTCTAATTCTGAAAGCCTGTTCTAATGTTATGCTTAGGCTAGGTTAAAGATGCTGCACAGTTGGGTAAAGGTTTTAAGCAAGGAGCCTGTATGGTTGTTTTTTTTTTGGGGGGTGGGGGCGGTGTTTCATGCTTCAGAGAAATGTGTGGGTGTTCTAATGTTCAAGAGATACCATTTTATGTACAGTTTGACACAGTTGCTGAAAAGGGTTTGTCTTTTTTTTCCCCCCCCTCTCTTTAATGCGGCGGTCTTCACTTTCCTGGAAGGATAGTTTCCATTAACAGCTTTGTCTTGGAAACAGACAACTAACATGCAGTAGGTTTTTCCCATACCTTTTTTGGTAAGGTCTATGCTACTAAAATCAAAATAATCATGGCTTCATTAAAGATGTCCTACAGATTACTTTTCAGCCTAAATCCTCTTTTGGCGCGCACGCATTGGTTTAGCTTAATTTCAGATTTATCTGCATATCTGCCAGAAAATGTCAATCTTTAAATGCTTCATCATGTAAATCTGATCAAATGAGAAATCAGTTAACTCCGTAATGATTTTCATCTATTGTGACAATGTCTATGAGAATAAATGACTTGAGTTCAAAAGTGTCCTTTCTGTGAAGATAATCCTGCATGGCTAGAAATTGTATTGTCACTTCCATATAAAATACAATCTCAGAGACCAATATCTGCACATGAAATCTGATTAATAGTTTGAGGACTGATGCAGCTTAGGCTAATCAGACACATCTAGATACTTCCTGAATAGCTGCTTTGGCACAGAACAGATTATGAAGTAGCTAGCCTACATTTTGCTCCGGTCATGGTTTTTTAAAAGTCTTTTTAATTCTGGCAGATGATCTTCCAAAACCAAAAACTACTGAAGTAATCAGAAAAGGATCACTTCCCGAATATACTGCAGCAGAGGAGAAAGATGAGGAGCGACGCTGGCGTATGTTTAGGGTTGGAGAACAGGATCACAGGGTGGACATGAAAGCAATTGAACCCTATAAAAAAGTTATTAGTCATGGAGGTAAGGATTATTATAAGCATTTCTAGCAGTATGCTTATGTTGGACAGAGGAAGGGATAGGAAAACATACAATATTAATCTTGTGTTTCCTTCTAGGTTATTATGGCGATGGATTAAATGCCATTGTTGTATTTGCAGTTTGCTTTATGCCGGAAAGCAATCAGCCAAACTACAGATACTTAATGGACAATCTCTTTAAGTAAGTAACCTCCCCTCTTAAAAGATTTTTCCAAAGAGATAATAGAAAGAAACTGCATAAATGAAGGGAAAAAAATTGGGGCCTTGTTTTATATACTTTATAAATAAGACAAGTTTCAAAGGTCGGGTCTCAGGTGGCTTGGCCATTTTAATTGCTGATAAACATCCAATAATAAAGAGGGTCAATCACTACCAACAGACAGGAGGCTCAGTTAGAGCTTTGGTCCCCCACACCTGAAGTTCAAATTTTACTACTGAATCTGTATATTCCACCTCAATCCTCTGCATATTACAAATCCGAAATCTGGGCTATTTTGGAGGAACTGATTGACCATTTGTATGAAGTATATCCAAAGGCATTTCTAGTCATAGGGGGTGATTGGAATGCCAAAATTTGGATTGGACCTACATTCTGTTCCTCTTTAGAGGGAGATGCAGTAAATTGCCTCCCAAAGAGAAATAGTAGAGACTTAATTGATTCATGAATTGGGCCACTCTATGCTAAAGCTCTTGTAAACTTGTGCCCTGATGGTCCTGAACTGCAGTATTCCAGAGGATTTGGATGGAAGCTATACGTTTGTAAATGCAAATGGGAAGAGTGTCTATTTACATGGTGGTACCTGTATGCTATCGAGAGAATTTTCAGAATTTGAAGATAATTACTAGGCCTGACCAATAGGCTTTGAGTGTCTATTTTAACCAGCTTGGGATATATACTCAAGTGTGTTTAAGACGTATTGGCATAGGGGATCTTCGGCCCAGATTAAAATTAGGTGGTCTACTACTCAGACTATCCAAGTATTTGATTTGTTATGGGGACAAGAGTTGAGCCAGTTACGAGACCAGATAGTGAAGGGCGAGGAGGAGGAGGACTCTGACACTTTGGATAGGCTCTTTACGATAATACCTACATTAAGCTTTAAAGTGCTGTCCCGCAAGGCAGTAGGAACAAACTTTGCAACAAATTGATGGTACAATAAGGAATGTAGGGCTGCCATGGCGACCCTTTCTCGGGCCAGAGCTAACTGGGTTAAAGCTGACTCAGATGAACTTAGAAGGCTCTACTTGTTGGAAAGGAAGAATTATAAAATCCTAATCAAATTAAAGGAGCACTATACAGACCTTGTGTGGACTAGACTTATGCTGGCTGCATCTCAGCAAGATTCAGGGGTATTCTGGAATATAATTAATTCTGAATTAAACCCCAAATCAACTATGATACTGGCCTCAATAGATGAGGCAACTTGGATGGACTTCTTTAAAAGGTTGTATGATAGGGAAGACCAGGGTATAGGACTAGATCTCCCTGACCCTTCTAACACCTCGGTAAAACATGGAATTACGGAGTTTGATCCCCTGGTAGCAGAGTCTGAGATTTTAAAGCTGATAATAGCCTTAAAACACAACAAAGCCCCCGGCTACAACTATATAACCTCCAAAGCCTTGCCAGTAAGCCCGGAACGGTAGGCCCCTCTACTAGCTAAATATTTCACTTTAATAAATAAATCAAGAATGGTTCCCCGTAGTTGGGGGTGTAGTATCATAATTCCGATCTCTAAGAAAGGGGATCCGAGGGACCCAGGGCTACTGAAGTAAAATTCCTGGAAATTTTGAAGCCATGGAAAACTTGTGGTTTTTTTTTGTTTTTTTTTTTTAAAAAATGGAAATTTTGGGAAAAATTGAAACGCAAAACTTATTTCCTTAGCACCCTTTACAGATCTAAATTCACTTTGCTACTTTAAGAGCATAAAATGTATTGTGTGCAACTTTGTTTGCTCATGAAATTATCATGTTTGGTATATTAAATTTAAAAGTATAGTTTATTCAGACTGACAATTTTACTAATTTTTACTTTAAAATGTTTTTAATTTTTGTTACAAATGGAGCTATAAGCTGCTGAACTCCAAAATCTCTTAGATTTTGCCAGTATGAGAAGCAGGCAAAAATTAAAATTTGAAAATAGAAGGAACCATCAACATTATAGTAAAACAAATTTATTATGGAATTTGGACTTAGTCTCCTCCACGGTGTCAAGTAGATACAGAAAGCACTCCTTTTTAGAAGAAGAGTTGAGGGGAAAAAAAGGGGGGAGGGAGACCCAAGACTCATTGAATACAAATTTTGCCACATGAAACTGTCTAATCAGTCTCATTTTCTGAGCCATCACTATCGGCAGTTGTTGATTCTTCTGATCCTTCATTTTTATCATCTTCATAGTGAAATTCTGAAAACTGAAGGTTTGCCTGGATTGAGACAAGCTTCTCGACTTTCACATGTTTATGTCTTGATTTGGTGCGAGTGGGTAATTTCAGACGTTACAAGATCATGGTGAATCCCCTGTGGTGGCCATGATCACCATAACGTCTGAGCGATCCCCGCCAGATGTTCACCACGGTGAATTTCTAGCAGGGATCAAATCTAATGACGGTTCTGGACTTCCGGCCGGCTGGAGGTCCAGAACCATGGTTAGATTGGCCACGATCCGGGATGGGCCAAAAGTAACTTGTTACCTTGGCCCATCATGGATCGTGGCCCAGACCGCAGGACGGGATTGGGCGCAGCAGCCAGATTGGGCGCAGTGCCCACCCATCTCCCGGAAGGCGGGCGGTCGGGGGAGCGCAGGGAGTCGGGGCTGTGCGGCCACACGTCGTGCCGTGCAGCCCCCTCCCCAATCCCCTGAAGGAATCAGACTGGCACGTCTAAAAGATGGCTGGACTGATTCCTGACCGGGATCCGAAATGGATCCCGGTCCGTGGTTCAGCATGGCAGGCCTCTGGGCCTCACGTCTGAAATTACCCAGTATTTCCAAATAGGGACCAGTTTTTTTCACATGCTGCAGAAGATGGAGGAATCTGAAGCAGGTGAGAAGCAAGAGGAGTTAGAGGCTGACTCCTGCAAAGGTCTTGCCACCATGTAGCAGGAGGGATATGCTTGGCAGAGTCCCAGACTGCATTTGTGGACCAAATACCCAAAGATGTTCTGAATGGACTGAAATGCATCTTGCTTTTGCGTTTGAGAGTTGTACTGTATTGCTTTATTATTATTTATTATAAACATTTATATAGCGCCAGTCGTGTGGCCTGGTGCTGTACAGAACATAGAAATGGATGCAGTCCCTGCCTGTGGCTTGCAATCTAAAAGACAAAAGGGGGTGGGGGGGAGACAGGGAGAGGGGACAGTGGGAGAGACAGGGGAGAAGACAGGCAAACAATCAAGCAGATGCAAAGTCTCAGGTGCGTGTGCTTGGCTTGGTTACAGAGAGGTTGGTGGCAGCAGTCAGCAGAGGAGGGCAGACAGTAAGAGTAAGGGGAAAGACTAGGTGTACAGGAATTGTAATGATCATCTGATATGGAGATAATCTGTCTTACATAAAAGTCTTCCCTATTACATAGTTATTACTTAGAAGACATTTTTAGGGGAGTAAAGGGTAGCAATACAAGAACAGCTTGTCTTATTTATTCATCATTCATAAAACCTATTTCATGAGGTTTTTTATTTTTTCCATATATTTTCAGTCTTTCCAATTTAGAAAAAAACAAAGGCCTTGGGGGAAAAAATTGAAAGAAACTGGGTTTCTTCTGAATTTTTCTTGTTTTTTTTCTAGGCCTTCACATCTCTACCCAGGGTGCTATAGACCCATAAGTCTGCTCCCTGTAATAGGGAAGCTTTACTCTTGCTCAAACATTTAGAGGACTAGGCTTCTACTCAAGGACTAATACCGGAAGAGCAATTTGGCTTTCGCAAGGGCAGCTCCACAAAGGACAACTGCTTTATGCTGACTCGTATGGCTTTTAAGTATACCAAAATAAGAGCTGGAAAATTGTTTCTGGCTTCAAAAAAGCCTTTGACTCAGTGTCAAGAGAAAAATTGTGGGAAAAGCTGCAATACTTAAGGATAAATGAAAACATGCTTGCCTTAATTATACAACTTCATACTGGTAATACTGCAAGGATAATGTTGGGGAAACAAGGGATATTATCCCAGTCTATACCAGTTGAGCGAGGTGCCAGGCAAGGCTGCATATTGGCCCTGATATTTAATATCTATTTGAGCGATTTTAACCAAAGGTTGGTCAGAAAGGGAGGGCTGTCCACCTAAGATTAAGAAACAGGCCATTGCAGCTCTGCTATATGCGGCCAATGTTGTATTAATGTCCCAGACAAGGAGAGGACTCGGTCATCAATTAGAGAATTTGTTAGTATACTGCTCTAAGAACAAGTTAATAGTTAACTCCAAGAAATCACAAATCATGGTCATGGAAAAAAAGACCGCAACCACAGACCTGGAATATAAAGGACAATGAGTTCACACAGGTTAATAGTTTTTGTTTATCTGGGTATGGTTCTCAATAGCAACAGTCTATGGGAAAGACACAGGAAATATATAGCCGTCAAAGCTACTGCTGTGTATAAAGGGATTTTAAGGTTAGCAGTGAGATCTAAGTTTGTTAAAATCTCTTGTATTCTGGATGTCTTCAAGGCGAAGGCTTTGGCCTTGTTGACAAATGGAGCAGAAATTCTTCCCCTGAGTGGTTTTGAGACTCTTGAAATCATTCAAAACCAATTTCTTAGGGGACTCCTGAGAGTTCCCTCGTGCATTCCAGGAGCTATATTGAGAGCAGAGACGGGTATGATACCAATTGTATGCATTGTCATGTCACTCTGCTGGATACTGGGTCAAACTCTGTACCCAGAATAGTGATAGTCTTACTACCCAGTGTCTCATAGAAGAGCTGGAATATGATGGAGTTTTGAGTTATCCTTGGCTTTCTCAAGTTCTGCCCACCTTGAGCAGACTGGTTCTATCATTTTCTTGCCTCTGGGGAAAAAATGCACGACAACAAAAATGTCTAATATCATCCAGGACTAAGGATACAGCCAGACAAAACGGTATGGCGGCAGTGGCCATATGGAAAGCAGCACCCTGGTATCATCATACCAAACAATCCACAACCTTGAACCATCCTTAGATAAGATAGTTGATCCAGTCTTGCAAAGAAGTTTCTTCTTATTGCGTTTCCAACTATATAATTCTGCAATCCTTTTTGGTCGTTATGCCAATCAGCCTTACGATAATCGAATTTGTCTGCATATACTTAAGGAGGTGGAAGACTTGCCTCATGTTTTGTTTAGATGTCCCTATTATGCAACCATTAGGCAGTCTTGGATACAGCCACTGTGAGAAGGTAAAGATTTTTTGTCAGTGTTTCTAAAAGTTAGATTACTATTAAGTACAACCGTAGAGAGAGATGAGATCTGTAGCGCTGTTTGCACTATTAGCTGCAAGGAGGAGGCAGGAGGTAGTTCAGAACCTCGAAATCCTTCGCAGACCCAGAGGTCCCCTCTGTATTGACTCTGAATTTGTATTTACCTCATATTATGAACTTGGCTTGTGCTGAGAAACTTTATTATGGCCTTGAGGGTAGGCCGCTTGTTAGCTATGTAATGTCTTGAGATTTAATTTACATTCATGTTTGTGTTTTATTTATAATTTTGATCTTGATGTTGACTCTGGCCATGGCGACAGCTAGTGCCATAATAAAGTGTGTGTATATGTATGTGTTTTTATATATATATATATATATATATATATATATATATATATATATATATATATATATATATATATATATATATATATATATATAATTACACATACACTTTCTAAATGAGACCATAGCTTTCTGGAGTCCATGTTCTGACCACTCACTTTTTAGCATGTAGAGCTAATAAACAGGCAGTCTCTTCCTACATCTTATGTGCTGGCAGTAGCTGCCACTAGTGGTGCCACTCAGCACTTTCCCTCTCGCCAGCCTTGGCTCTGATAAAAGGTGGGAGGGTCACAGCCAAAGAAGTCTTTTTCCCTGGCTGTGACCCCCTGCTTCCATCAAAGGCAGCACTCTCCTCTTGCAGCTGCTTCAGAGCTGGAGCAGCTGCAAGAGGAGAGCACTTTTTTTGACAAAAGAGGGGTGTATGTGGCTCCCCCCTTTTCCACTGGCATGCTCTTAGTCCCTCACACGCTCTGCCTCCTGTCAGCTGAGAGAGTTTCTCCTCTAGCAGCTGTGCTAGGTACAACTCTGTGGTGCTGGTGGACCTCAGTGTGGGAGACATCACTGCCATATGGGCTCGCATTAGCCCAGCACACATGGTGGGCCACGATATGAGCGGGGATGCATGGTGGGGTTCTGGCCAACATCTGGCAAATACCTAATAGGCAGATAAACACCCACCCACCTAGTGGGGGCTATTGTCTTGTTTTGGTTTTTTAGCAACATGTATGGTCACCCAAGTTGTTTGACGGAATGCTTTCTCCTTATCTGTTACAGGTATGTTATCGGCACTTTAGAGTTGTTAGTAGCGGAGAACTACATGATAGTTTACTTAAATGGTGCTACAACACGGAGAAAAATGCCAAGCTTAGGTTGGCTCAGGAAATGTTACCAACAAATTGATAGAAGGTAAACTGTGCTGTGAAATGTCATAACCTCTAGATGTCTTGCTGCAAAATATGCCACGACTCTTGCTATGCTACCTAGTGATAAGAAAAAAACGTAAATGACTATTTAACATGCTAAACGCAACACAAGTTGTCTTGTTTGTTTTTAAATGTGTGACCTTAAATGTGTATGCACAAAGGTAGAAACATTAATAGAGAACTCTTACTACTGGATGAAAAGTAGTGAAAAGTTAGTATGTTTTGTCATGCAATTGCTGTTTTCAACATTATAACCGCCATATAAAACACACTAAAATATATCTAAACTTGACTACTGTTTAAAGTAGATTTCCTGCAGAATCTTTCGAGGAAGGTTTATACAGTTGAACAAAGTTGCTTCCTAGGCTGTTGGATGCCAAACTCAGTAAAAAATTAAGGGAACTTAGAAAAATGAGACGACTTTGCAGTTCTTTCTACATTTGTAGACAAGATAGTCCCTTTCCAGATTAAGACTTCCCTGAATGTTTCATTTACTGAGTTTACAAGCTCTAAAACATTCATTCCACTGATCCATGCTAATGGAACATCTGCAGCTGCCTATATATCCTATTAAGCATATGCTGGTTAAGACTGGAATTGCACATGGTCTCCTTCCCAAGTGCTATCTTCTCCAAGGATCATGCAGCCAGAGTTGGCTTATGTGGTGGTCTAGTTTTTTCTTTTGGTTAGAGTGCAGCCTTTAAAGAGAAGGGCATTTGAGAGAAGGCGCAGGAGACTCTTTGCACCTAAGCTGCTGCACTTGCTCTTGTGTGTGACTGACCTAACGAACTGGGAATACATGGAAGAAAACAAGCCATCTTGGCTCACAAGAACTTTGTTTTTTGTAAATCAAATCTGGACTATTTGTTTACAAATAGGACTGTGTGGTGGATACCCTACTGTTCCCTTTTTACTATCTAATGTATAAAAAAATCGTCTGTTTGGAAAATGTGTGAAATCAAGCTAGTGGTTTTTGAGAAATGCCAGAATAAATATCTGGTTCAAAAGCTAATCCTGATGGACCATTTAGTTTCTTGTGAATTAAACTATCCAATGGTGTTAAACACAAGATACCTGTTTGTGCTCATTTTTGTCAACTGTAGTAGGCAACGTAATGATTGAATCGAGGTTTTTCAGCTTGCAAGGAACTCTGATGACACACATCAGACTAGTAGCATTTGTGCTAAATGATTATAAATACTTAGGTTGTATAAAATTGTTGACTAACATCTGTATTTGCATTATTTTAGGCTAAGAAAAAACCTGAAATCACTAATAATAGTCCATCCTTCCTGGTTTATCAGAACACTTCTGGCAATAACAAAGCCTTTTATTAGGTAACATGACTATCTTGTCATTTTAAAGACAGTACCCATGCCTTCTATTTCTGGAAAAATATTTTTAAAATTTTGAAGAGGTCATTCAATATTTAAAATGGTAATTGTAGTGTGTTTTTTTTTCTTCCACAGCTCAAAATTTAGCCAAAAAATTCAGTATGTCTTTACCCTGGCAGAGCTAGCGGAACTCATCCCCATGGAGTATGTTGGCATACCAGAATGTATAAAACAGTACGTTGTTCAAACCTAAGATGAGCTTCACACATGCATAAGTGTGTAGTAATGTTGTATGTAAATTTGCAATATAGTGTTCTACATCTAGCAATAGAGCACCAACCCTTAAGAGGCAGAGACTCTTTGCTTAACCAGGGAAACTTAGCAACTTTGTATTTCTCTAGCAGTACTGCTACATCTGAATGCCTTGGCTAGAATTTTACTATTGCATGCAAAGTAAAATGCAGCCTCTGGGAGAAGCTGTTAGGGAATATGGAGTGAGATGTCATCAATATGCTGATGACACCCAGTTATCTCTCTCTCCACTGACTCAGGCCCAGCAGTCTCAGTGCTTGCCTGGTGTCTATCTGCTGTGGGGGATTGGATGAGGGCGAGCCGCCTGAGGCTTAATCCTGACAAGACGGAGGTGATGGTTGTGGGGAGGGCCAAGGGAGTGGTGGCCCCCGTCATTGATGGGGTCTGCCCTCCCCTGGTCTGCAGTCTGGGGGCGTTCCTGGACCCGCAGCTCCACCTGGATGCCCAGGCGCCGAAGGGAGTATTTCCCCAGTTACATTTGGTGCGTTGGCTTAGGCCGTACGTCTCGGACTCGAATCTGGCCGCAGTCATCCATGCTTTTATTACCTCGAGACTGGATAACTGCAACGGGCTACGTGGGCTACCCTTGGTGTTGGTTCGGAAGCTGCAGCTGGTGCAGAATGCGGCGGCCTGTCTCTTGATGGGGACAGGCCGATGCGAGCATATCACACTGGTGCTTCGCTTTCTGCACTGGCTGCTGGTAGGCTTCTGGACCCAATTCAAGATGTTGGTGCTGACCTTTAAAGCCCTAAACGGCTTGGGCCCTGCCTATCTGCAGGATCGCCTCACTCGCCAGGTCCTAGAGCGGCCCCTTCGGTCGGCTGGGGCGCCCTCCTTGAGGTCCACTGGGTGTCCACTATGAGGGCGTTCTTCGTGGCTGCGTCTGTGGAACTCCCTCCCGTCAGAGATCCGCTTGGCTGCCGGCCTCCCCTCTTTCCGCAGACATCTCCTGAGGGAGATGTGGAGGGTGGGTTGGGTATGGGGAGGATGGGGTTTTATATTTTTTAATTGAATTATTACTCGTTTTAATGTGTTAAATGTGGTGAGCTGTCCCAAGATGCCTGAGGCAGAAGGGGCGGCATAAAATTTTAAATATAAATATAAACTAAACTGACATGAACAAGACTTAACCTTATAGCTTTACTGAGTTGTTCTGTTCCACATCCAGCAGCATGAGCAGTGCAAGGGGGAGGGCATAGAAAACAAGCAAAACTGCCTTCAGATGTGTGAGTGGAATTTTTAATGGCAGACTATGCAAGCGCAGTGGTATCAACTGCACAGGAGGCTGAGTTGAGTGTATCCAAAGTTTGCATAGCTAAAGGTACTAGTAACCTATGCTGACAACTTACTTAGTTCACTACTTCAGCGTTGGTATACACCAGATAGTTGAGCAATGAAACAGCCTTGCAGAGTTCCAAGTAAATAATGAATTGGAGTAACTGAGCTTTACTGAAGTGTGAGGCAGTGGTACAAATTGTAAAATGGCCTTTTGGACCTCAGAATGTGACTATATGTGGAAAAGCTATTGTCAAAATTTAATTGATTGTAGACTATGAATTGACTTCTTTGCTAGGAACAAAAGGCCTCAAGATGCAAGAGGTTTTTTAAAGGAGAAAGGCTTGTTAACTTATAAATTGTCATAAGATCATGGGTATAGTGGTCTTGCACTTACCTACAATGATAAACACTCCTGTCCAAAGAGCAAGCTTGCCGATTCGTGTTCAGCCTATGTTCCGATATACAAGTCTGATATTGTGAATCTTTTGATAGATTCCAAAATATTTAGACCAGAGTGGACTTCATGTATTGCTTTACCACAGAACAATGGTGTTATCTTTGTTTTTTTTAAAAAAAAACCTAGTAGATATTACAGGCCTTATTAAAATGGGATAATGTTAGCATAATTTTTAGACTACAAGTTTCAAAACTTGAAATTCATGTCTGAGAAATGTGAATCTTACTTGCTGGCTTAAAAATTTGTGTTTGCTCTTCATATCTTGTACTTACTGAAATCAAATTTTCCCCACCAAGGTATGAAGAAGAAAAATTTAAAAAGAAATCTAAAAGGTATAAGCACAGCTTGATCAGGGGTGCATCTAGTATAGCCCACTTAAACTGCACAAACTAACACTTTTCAACTGGTTGGCTTGCAGAAATAGGCACAGTATTTGTAAATATAAACAGGCACTAATGACTTGGCTTGAGTATTATGTGGTTTTGACTAGTCCCTCTGGAAATGAACCCTAGAATTGTAAACTAATAGCTGTAACCTTCTGTTCGACTTGCACATAATGTGTGTGAAAGACAAACTGCATGTATTGGCACGTGTGTTAACAAACTGTCACTTTTCAAGCACATCGAAGAATGCTTTCTAGATGCGAAATTTCAAAGATAGATGTTACTTGCAAAATTGCACTCAATTCTAGATTTGGTGTATTCACGAATAGTTAACTTTATTTTAAAGATAACTTGCACAACCCCGGTCTAAACTAGTTTTATAGCTTTTGAGTGCTGTTTGTATTTGCAATGCCTAGATGCCTTGCCAATTTGCATTGGATTCTTTGTATGCTGAGATGCAAGTGCCTAACCCTTTTTATGCAATTTCTCCAGCTGATGAATTACCATCTAAAATGTTTGCTCACTACTTGATCTATTTACTATTAACAATCTTACTGAAAGTTCTGCTTTAAACTTGATGCTGAATGTGCCTTTCGTGAATAACAGTTACAACTCTGATGTAAATCATGTTATAATGGGGAGGAAGATAAGCTAGAAAGACCAACTACAGGAGTTGAAACCTGTAGACGTTTACTAGTGCTATTCTTAAAAACAAAAAAAACAAACAAAAAAAACCCCCCACACACAACCAGAAACGCACCAAAAAATTCTGCGTTGAAAGGAATGAAAGTCTTATGCATTTAAATGTACTAAGGCATGCCACTGCAATATTGTTGCTGAGATTGTAAATCTGTCAGGGCAAGGAAGATTAATTATACCTTCTATTGCAACGGTAACTTAGCATGTTCATGCATAGATTGATCTAGGGTGTCTGGGATTTATTTTTCTGTTAAAGGACAAGATAGCACTTGGGTGCTGATCTTCTTTTAACTGAGGCTAAGCACCGAGGAACCCTTTTTTTATGTTTGTTTGTTTATTTTTTTGCAGGACCCATTATTCTCCTTTAAGAGAAATTTCTTGGGGCCAAAATAGGAAACCAGAGATCTCTCTAAAAAGATCAACTGCACATAACTGCAGTTTTAAAAAAAATATTTTTATAAACACCACCTCTATAGTTTCCTGTCAAAATGCACTGGAAGCTATAGAGGTGCTAAAACAACAAAACCTTCTTTCCAACATTTTCTGTCTTGTCTCCCCTGTCATAACAGACCCTCATAGACAAAAGGTGGATGGTGGGTCTGATTCTAGACAGTATTTTCAAATGCAAAGTAAACACTGGAGAACTAGAACTGTTGCCCAAGTTTGGGGTGGGGTGGTAGTGGGAAACCTGTTAATGTTTAATTTTGCCTTTGTCCCTCTTTGAATGCTTGTATCTAGTACTTGCTTTTGGAACTCTGCATGTCTTCAGAGAAACACTATGCAGGTTGGCATTAAGGATTGTCAGAAATAATTTGAAGCAGTTCATCTTCTGAAATAAAAACCTCAACTTCTTGCTGTGCATAAACAAAGCTTTCGAGTAATGGAGAGTAGGAAATCGAAAGTGGCATGTATTACAGCTCCAATCAGCATAAATTAAATCTTCAATCTGCATGTTTGGCACCAGAGAAGTGAGGTCTGCAGAGCCTTGCTCTGATTCCTCCCTTCTTGCTCATGACATCTCACTCGAAACCAAGTGACACAGCAAAATCTCTGAATGGTGGAAGTCTCAGGTAGTGCAGGGGAAGGGGGAGAAACTTGATGTTCAAAGGAGCTAGCTGAATATTTAATCTCGGCTAGCCTAACTTTAAATGGATTACTTTGGATGTATTGGAGCTTCCTTCATGACTTACATGAGCTGAGATGTTCTTTACATTAATATAAGTTCCTGTGAAAGATACTGCTTCAGAAATGGAGCTGTCCTTGTGGCATCGACAGATACTCACCTTTATGCCTGAGTAGCTGAAAACTGTAGCAGATTGGGCAGAAACTTCCATCTCAGTCTTAATAGTGGGAATTGTCATAATATCCAAGTCCAGGGTACTCCGTATACAGCAAATACAACCCTGGGGACATGGTGCAGCTGTAGGGGGAAGAAGCAGGCTCCTGCTGCTCCCTTCTCACAACTGGATTTCATGGCCACTAGGGGAATTAATTGCTGCCATTCTCCCCCCAGTTGCTGTAAAAAAACTGCACCTGTGGTAATCAAAAGTCTTCTAATGGAAGTGTTTAATGCATGGTGCTTTTACTCCAATTTAAAGCACTATAAGGAAGATATTGGGGAAACCTGGATACTCATTGAGTACCCAGGTGTACCACACAACAGCAAACCAAGTACTTTGGCCAATAACCAGGCCCTGTCTACCCTATTAGGACCAGACACTGGGATTCTCAACAGTGGTTTTCTAGAAGCTTGGGAGCATAGCACTCTTGGCTTGCACAGGGAAGGCTCTCAAGCTTCCTTAAAGATGCAGAAACCTGTTTAGATGTTCCCTGAATTGCCAGAGTAAACTTCCATTCATTAATGATAACTAAACAAGAGGATTTTTTAAATCAAGATTGAAACTCCTCGTCCTCCCAAGTTCGCTCTTAAAGTTAGAAATAGTATCTAGATTTTCATGGTGTATCATCCATTCTGGAGTAACGAATGGCTTCAGCCAGGAACTTCTAGCATCAAGTCTTCCTTTTTAAAGGGAATTTTTGACTGTTCATACAAGAACTAATTGAAAACCAACCATTTAAAAAAAATAGTAGAAATCATTCCAGTGCATTAGAAAACAATTCTCACCAAAACTCTCCATATGCAGTATTGGAAATAGGGAGTTAACATCATTTTTAATATATTCAAGCTGTAGATTACACTGCATTATCTTCGCAAGAGCTTGCGATCAAATGCCACAGGCTCCTCAAACTCATGAGCCTAAATTTCATGCAAAAAAACTGCCTGTTTTGCAACACTTAAGATTTTATTTTGATCTGTTTTTCAATTTCCCTGCAATTGCTATAGCTTGCTCTTGTTGCTTGAAAACCATTTTTAAACTCTGGTTTGCAGGGAGGGAACAGGGGCAACAAGGAATAACAGATATCCAAATTATCTAATATCTTCTATGACTTCACTCGCTTATTGAAACTGTGCAGTTACTATATCTGTATTTAAAAAAAACAAAATGTGCAGCTTTCCTGTTATGATTTTGACTAAATAGAAAAGCACTAATACTAACCATGCAGCCTATTCTAATGTAATTCTTCTAATGTAATGCTTTTTTATTAAGCAGAGTTGACCAAGAGCTTAATGGGAAACAAGAACAGAAACAGAAAGGTGAACAGTAAGTTTCAAGTCCCACCAAGACTGAAGAATGTGCAGATGGAATGATGCTTTTTGGCATTTGTTGGCCTTGATTATATAGCCTGTTACAAAAGGTGCCTTGGTATCCTTCTCTGAACTAGTACACAAGGGACTGCTGTATTGGTTTGCAGATCTTGAGTTTAATTCTTTAATAGCTACCTTTAATATTATAATTTTATACTGCTTAGTGTCCAAGAACCATGTCTTTATAGGAGGCACTCTTGCAAAGGGTTTATCTAAATGATGCATGTTCTTCAGTTAAATATTTATATGCCTAAATGTTAAAGGAAAGAGATAATATATATTTTTATGACTTTTTGAGCAATATTTTATAATGTATAAGTTTATCTGCAGAATGAACTTCTTGCAGGTGGACAAGGCCATAAGTGCATGATAAACACATTTCTTGGGTGACTCAAACTTCATGTTTTTAGATGTTTGTCTTTGAATAGTGTAGTGGTCACACACAAATGTAAAGATGTTCCTTTTTGTTCCTATATCTAATACAACTAGAATTCATGTATACTGCCAAATGAACTTGGATATTTTAGTTTTTGTCACATAGGGAAGTAGCTGTATGAACTTCAGCTTACTGGTCACAGTTCTGGTTTAAGTAACCATACTGAGGACTGGATGGTTAAAATAACTGAGAAACACTTATGTTTTGTCACTAGCTAAAACCTTGCTCAGGTCTTTGAGGAATAAAAGCAGTTATTAGATGTCTGGTGACCAGTGTTAAATAAGCACAGTCCACCTGTTTTGGAGAAGTGCTTAGCAGAAATGGAAACCACCTTCAGTCTCCAAGAAGAGTATGCACACAGGTTGAACTGACCTTTTGACCATATAAATTGTCAAAGACTGAAAGTGGAAGATGCTTGGAAAGGAGGTGTGAAAGCCCCTGATGGGAGATGTTCCACTTCCAGTGCTTTGATCCAGCAACTTTTTACAGCACTAAATTCACTTTAATTTTTTTTTTAGGAAGTTTGGAGTTTTGTCACTGGTTTGTACAAAGCATGTCCAAGTTCTCATTTTTTGGGTGCGGAAGCTGACTTTTGTAGCTTCCTTAGCTTGATTTTAAATTATGTTCCAAGTGGATCATGTAATGAAAACGTATAAACTTCTAAAATCCAACTATCTGGTAATTATGCCTATCTTGCCTATAAAAACAGGTGCATGGTGATCTGTTCAGGAACTAAACAGTTAAGTGACCTTGAAACTTATTAAATTTTCATTTTGTTTTTACTTTTGTGTCTCAGTTTTGTTAGTCAAAAAATACCCTTTTTTTAATCTTCCCCAGATCCAGAAATGCTAGCTATGTCCCAGTTACTACAAACAAAAAACCAACCCAATATATTTAAGTAAGCTATGTTTATCTGGAGGCTATTCATTAGTGTAGCAGTTTACAAATCCTAATCTTCATACCTTCTAATGCAGACCTAAGTAGGGGTCCTAGTATCTCAGTGAGGGTCTGTAACTACAATGATAACAGATGCTAAGGTAGTGTCTGAGGCAACAGTCCCTATCCAGTGCATTAGAGATGTGTGTTGAATATATGCAGTTGAGGGTGTTCTGTTTCAAGGCCTCTATTTTTAGGACAGCATCCAGTGATACCATTGGCAATCTGTGGATTTAAACAGGAGATATAATTTCAAGCTACTGTGCATGTGTGATTCCTACTTTGATCTAAACACAAAAGTGCCTCATCTTCAGGTACTATACATTTTTCACTTCTGCTATTTATTTATTTTTACAAAGCATGCCACATCCTACTAACCTGAGGGTTTGGGAAAACGTGACAGTCCACCAAAACAAAACTCAGTACTGAAGTATAGATGCAAAATTCAAGTCTCTCCCTTTGACTCTTCTAGCCTGAAAGCTGATTTTGTTCAAGTCCTATATAAAGATGTGGAAGTAAATGCAATGGTGACACCCTTAAAGTGTTTTGGCTATCTTTTTTTAATAATAAAAAAGCTAAAAAATGGTGTTAACACTGGTTCTAAAAGTGTGCAGCATAAGTGTAACAACAAATCGAACCAACATTTCAGTCGGGTCTCCTAGTAAAAGTGGTGGTCTTGATGCACCAAAGCAGTAAATGGCTCCTTCCGGGTAACCTCTACTTATTTATGGCGTATGAAGAATAGTCTACAGTTTCCTTAACCACACTTTTAAATGGGTGCAAATTCATGTTGAAAGTTTAGCTTTCAGCTTCAGCTCCTTTCTGATCGTTAAGGACTTTCTGCCTTGACAATGTAGTCGTATATTGTCCCTTTTTAACTAGGGGTATCTTCCTAAAATGTGTATGAATCGTAGTGCTCTATACCAGAAGTTGTGTGTCTAAAACACTGAATTTTATTCCGTAAAATGCATCTTCCAAAACCTCAAAGGAAACAGCCACATGCATATTTCAAAAGTCTTGTTAAAGTTAATTCTGGGACTTACCAATATCTTGCTTATTGGCTTCATAGTCTCACTGGCATTGGATACCTAGATCTTACAGTGCACGCAGTAGCCTTTTTGCCATGCCATTCCATTCTTCATTACATCCTCCCTCCTAGATGCCAACTACTTCGATTCTTCGTAAGTCTGTCTCCATCAGTCCATTTTAATAGAGAACTTCCTACAAGTTGATTGTAATGGGGGTTTCAAAATTCATCTTGCAGCTTTCGTTTTCCCACATCTCGCACTGTGCCTTGCCCGCTATATGTAATTGGATTTAATAAGCAAGGTATTGCATCCAAACTATGCCTTTATTAGTGTGGGGTTTTAAAGGCTACACCTACAATCAACTATTTGCTAAAATAATGCCATATCATGGCAGCTGGGGGACACTCATTGACTGCCTGTCATAGGAAATGTAAGAAGGCTTAAAAGCTTTTACAGCTTTCATGGTCTGCCTTGCTCTGTTTCCCGAAACTTGAATCTTTAATTACCTTTCAACAGCTCTTCTGTATGCTTACATATGGTCTATAACTTCTACTTTAAAGATCAGGAGGTTGTATACTGTAGGTGAGGCCACACAAGACATTATCCCACTTTGGGCAAGTTTGCCCCGCATTAGCCTGTGATGCAGTAGACTGGCTGGCAGCCACCAGATGTTTGCCCACTTCCACATAGCTGGCTGCTATGCAATACATCAGCCAAAGAAGGCCGGTGATGTATCGCATGTTACTGAGTAGGAACACAAGCTGTGTCAACAGCCCAGCCTGGAGGAAAATGGCAGCAGATGCAGTCCAGGTTGGGGTGCCAAACATGCCCACACTACTGTTCCAAAACCTGCATATCCCAGGGAGGGGTGGGAGAGCCACAAACCTGCAACTGGCTGACCCCACATTCCCCACCCCCACCGTGATGGGCAGCCATGCTGGCCTGGAAACACAGGATCGCCCACTTTGGCCCCGTTGGCTTGTGACCATTGACACTGAAGATTTTTCAAATTCACAGCCCAGACTAGCTGCTACACAGCTTGGGCCAATCCTAGGCCAACATCTGCCAGTGCCTGTACACATGTAGGTGAGATCTAGGACAAAGCAGGCCACAGTGCTCTATTGTCGCATTTGTTTTTACCCATTGTTGCCTAACCCAGGCTTACGTTGCCTAATATGACATTGGGCCCAGAGGAGCGTGCTCTCCCTGCCTGCTGATCTGGAGGAGCATACAACTCTCCCCTGACCACCAAACAGCTGATAGAAGGAGCACATGTGCTCTTCTCTATTCCCCCTTCTGTAATCTGCTGGCCATGGGCCCAATCCTGCAGTGCAGCAGGAATTCGGGAGTCCAGTTCCATCTGTCCAGCCCCTCGGCCAGATTCAGTGTGAAGGAGCTGCTCATTTGTACTCCCCTCCCCACTAGCCCAAAGTGTGGCAGTTGCACTTACCTTTCTGGGGCAGGTGGGGGGAGTCAGCCCTGCCCTGTCCCATGTGGCTTTACCCAAAATGCCAGCATTTGCTTCAACACCAGATTCGCCAACAGTTGAAGGATTATTTGACAACTTAATGCACTTTTAATTCATAGAGAACTTGGTACACACCAGGCAGTATCTATCACAAGCCCTTTTTAAAGTTTCAAATGAGAAAGATTTGATGTGGTAGAGCAGGAGTAGGGAACCTTTTCCCTTCCAGGGGCCACTTTGTGGCCCTTAGAGCTTGTAGTAAATTCCATATAAGTGGGAGGCAGAAGTGCTTAAGGTATACACTCTGGAAGATGATCCAGATGATGGGTCTGCCCCCATCCTTGTGTGCAGGCCCTCCTCTGTTCAGAGCTGGGTGGAAGGAACAGGCTCCATGGACCAGACCCTGAAACTGGAAAGGGGGCCAAATAAAAACTAGCCATGGGCTGTATTTGGCCCTCGGTCCTGGAGTTCCTCACCCCTGTGGCAGAACTAGACACAGGGAAGTACAACAGTTTGAGAATTTTGGACTGATGAAGGGGGAGACACACGGTTGAGATCATAGCCATTTTAAGGTGTCTGAGTTCCAGTGCCTGCTGTGTAGCAGTATAGTCCAGGAAGCTACAGTCAAATTGACCACAGCCCTTACATAATCGGGCAAAGACCCACTCCTTTTTAGCTCAGCAAACTGGCTCAAGAAATAGGGTATTCAGCTCTGGACAGGACTTTTATTTATTGGTTGTCCCTCTAGCAAAGCTCAACACCAGACTAGATGCTTTCAGTTGAATCTCACTTGAGCATCATGAGTGGGAACTGTACCCACAAGTTCACATCTTTTGTAGGTGAGGACACCCCCCAAGTAGATGTATTTGCATCAAAACAAAATTTCAAAGATCTTGTGCATGAGCAGGGTCCATATTTTCTAGGGGACACTTCCTATATAGAATGGTTAAAAGTTCTCCTGTACATTTATCCCCATTGCCTTTGCCGTCTGGAATGATGGAAAAACTGAAACTGGATTGGACGAAAGCTATTTTCATTGCCCTAAACTGATAGTCTCAACCTAGGTACATGGATTGTGTGGCCAAGACATTTGAGAATTTACCACCTATTTAGAAATAAATTTAATTAAATAAAAAAATGTAAATGGTCACAAGGACAATGCACAGTACTTCACCCAGAGGTGATTGAACTACCCAGAGAGTATGACAAATCTGGACATAGTAAACTTTTTCTAAACTCTTTGGGACAGGTACAGGAGGTTCTAAATAGTGACATTAAACAGTCCATTATCTGATCTTATAGAATGAAGTGGTGAAGTCTTACATATTGGTTAGCAGAGCATTCTCCTTCTCTAATCATGACTCAATCAGTACAATTTTAGATTATACGTTAGGCCTGTCCTGACTCTCCATGATTTTCATTTGTGTACAGCTGTGAGCAACTTCAAGATTTGGAACCTAGGAGTAGACAGAATCTTTTCCTATGGTAGGACACTTTGTGAAGGGGTTAAAGTTTTATACCCATTTCACAGATCATTGCTTAACAGTTTGGGATCTAAACATGGTTTTTGAAATCCCTAATACACCCCCTCCTTGAGTCAGTGAAATCAATAGGCCTATTCTCTTGACCTTAAAGTCAATTTTCTTGCTAGCGTGAGCTTTCCTATGTTGTCCATCACCACCGTATTGAAGATTTCAGGATGACAAGGTGGTAAACTCTTGGCCTCCTCTCTCCTACCTAAGGCATCCTCAATTTCACCTTCAGCAGCAAATAGCTTTATCCACTTTTATCCAAAGCCTCATAGTTCAGTTGAGGAGAAACTATGCCATATCCTAGATGATAGACATACTTTTCTTTGTTGCTGATGAGGAACTGCTACATTTGGAAGATCAGAGTTCCTTTAGTTTCTTGTTCAGAACCAAATCTAGAAATAATGGTATTCTCTCAAACAATTTCAAAATGGCTAGTGGAGTATTATCAGATCTTTGGATTTTCCCACTATGATCCTTCTTTCCCTATTTGAGTTCAGAGCTCTGGGTGTCTGTTGCCAATATTTTTTTTTTATTTTTTTTAAATTATATAGTGCAAGCAATGTACCTGGCACTTTTTGCTAATGTTCCTCCTATAGGCATCTATTAACCAGCTAATTAGCATGCTCATTGAGTTTCTAGTGTGATGATGAAAGGTGTTAAGAGTTCTTGCTGTCTATGAGGGTGACTGAAGAGGAGGTGGTTGTGTGTGGCTTGAGGAACTTCTGCTAATGTCCCTTTTTTAATAATGATCTTTATATAGCACACCCCTGCCAGGGCACTTGGAGTGCTTTATATACAACAATTTAACACAACTTTTAATTCTCACAACCCTGTGAGGTAGGCTAGGCTGAGAGAATAGTGTGACTGACCCATGGTCACCCAGTGAGTTTCCGGCTAAGGTGAGACTTGAACTGGGGTCCCCTCTACCTCCCAGTCCAAGTACTGCACACTTAGCCATTACACCACACTGACTCTTGATGTCCTATTGGTAAAAGTGTACTTGAAACCCGGTTTTTAAGTTCACCTTTGTGGCTGATATCCAATAGGAACTATAGGAAAAAATTATTGTATGTGTGATTGGTAGGTGTGTAAAGGTGCTGTTGGTGTATAGGTAGGTAAGTCTAGATAGAGCATCGGTTGAAATGGAAAACTGCATATTCTGACTGCTAAATGTTACTTACAATTTGGAGTTAATAGGATTGAGAACATTAACCAATTAATTGTAGCAATAAAGCCTGCAGCGGCATAAAATCTATTGAATATTCATAGCTTGAATACTTGATTGATTTTTAACTGATGGCAATAGGCCAGTAGCTCTGCTAATCTGGGCCTGGCACTGAGTTTGAGTCCACCCTGAGTGGTGCAGCCACATGCGCAGGCAACTGGCTCCACCCCTGCCATGATGCAGATGCACAGGAATAGCAAACTTCACCTGTGGTTTTATGGTGCCGATAGACCTCCCCATGGGGCAGGGCTGCACAGGACCAACCTGATGTGGAGGTGGCCTGTTGTCTCACATTAGCCCCCAATGCATCGCCTGCCTTCTCCAACAGATGCATCGTATAGCAGCTGCCCACCTGCCCAAGGTGGAGGCAGGTAAACATCTGGCAGCCGCCAGCCTGACCCATCAGCTGCGTCGTGGGGTAAGGTCTTGTGTAGGATAATGTTTCTCTCATGTGGCCTTGCCTTGCCCTTAGCATGTGAGCAAAAATAAACCTAGTACATACAAAGTGTGACATCTTGTACCATGCTCTCAATTGGTGGTTTCTGATTTCATTGTTCAGTGCTTTGACACTTCCACAGCCCACCAAAAGTTGCTTAAGTGAAGTGCTTCAACTTTATAAATGTTGTAATTTGGACTGCTCAGATGAGAGTACCAATGGGTGGGCTGTAGGTAGATCTGATGAACTTAATTCTGTGGAGGAGTACTTCAGAAAACATCAAAGCCTTCAGGATTAGACTTTTTTTTGTCTTCGTTCTGTTCCTTGTGGGTTTTTTTGTTTTGTTTGTTTGGGGGGATGGGGTTGAGTTCTTCTGCCAAATTTAGCAGCCAGAATTTTCCAGTAACAAAAAACTGAATGTGTAGAGAGAAAGTAGGGTTTGCCATGTTGGTTCCAAATAAAGGCAATCGAGACAAAGGGTGTTTTCAGACATGACGCTGGGGAGTGGCCACCATGCATCATCCTGTTCTGGGGTATGGTCGACCCCATGGGGCCGTGCAGTGCGTGAGGCCGAACAAACATGACAGGCTGAATGCCGGCACAAGACATGGAGGATTCCCCCCAGTCCATGCCAGTAAACGTGACAGCCTCTCCCCATGCCATGGTGAACCCATCCCCAAGTGATTTCTCCCCGCCCCCGGTATGCAGTGCAGCTAGCAAAGCAGATAACCTATGTCCCTGTGGGAAGAATCATTAGAGACATCAATGCTTCCAACAAACCTGATCTATGGAGAGTAGAAATGTTACTAAAAGGCACAGGGGGATAAGGAAGTGATCCTTTCCAAATGTACATCAGTCAACTCGGGCTTGGCCATGGATGCACATCTCAACCAGTCCACGGTAATAGAGGGGGCACCAGTGTCATGAGGCACTGCAGTAGAAAACTGGATTGGGTCCCATCCGGCCCCTCACTATGGAGAGCACTGGCACCAGCTGTCGGTTCCATAGAGGCTGTGTACAGGGGGCAGGAGATGTTGGCAGTCGGACATGCTTTGCATGAGAGGTCCACTGGAACATACCCTCTGGTAGCCCTACTCCCCCATATGGTACGCAACCAGGTAATATGGCTCAAAAGGATCACCAAAGGCCAGGCCCACCTGCTCATCGGGGTGAGTCCACATGTCCTAGAAAGCCCTGAGCTCACCTGAAGGCTCCTCCAGCTGATATGGCCTGCCGGGGTGGCCATAAAGTAGACCCAGCTCTGGAAGATGATTGAGGAGCTGCAAGATCACCCATGTCCATAGGCCCTGATTGATGGCCTAGACGAGCAAGAGGCAAAGGGAGGGCCCCTCCGTCACAAGGCACTGGTGAAAGACAGGCAACCCACAGATCTCGAGTAATGTGAGGGTCTCTGCTGGGCCCCAGGGAGTACCAGCACCACGGGCGGAGGGTGGAACAACATCGACAAAGTGCCGGAGCCCTAATTCGTGGACCCAGCACGCTTACATGATGACCAAGTAACAGGAGCTTGGAGCTCAAGAGATCCTGCCCAGTCCTGGCACTATCTGGAGAGCCCACCAGCTACTGTATGTCACCTCTATGACATAAGTCCACCAGGCACATAGTGGCCCAAACACTCCAATCACGGGTGCCAGGATGGCCCTGGAAATGAGGACAAGAGCCTGAGCCACTAGCAGCCATGACCAATTTGCTCCAAGAAAGAAGGAAAGAATGAGACTGGGGTGCATTGGTGGGAACTGGAGCCAGACAAAAGTTCCCAGCACTCCCACAAGGTCGGAAGATAAGGGTTGCATGCAGATACCAAGGGCAGTTGCAGGGAATGAGTGGGGAGTAGAAGGCGTGGGAGCTGTTAGAGGAATGCATGAGCTATGAAAGGGATGGAGGCGTGTATGGGCCGTGATAATGCATTGATCCACATTGCTACAGGGACAGTTGCTGCAGACACACAACTCCACACGCTGATTAGAGACCATGATGTTTAGGGCATGGGCTAGGGACATGGCTCCAACTGTGTGCTCACCAATGAGAATGGTATCTGCCACAGGCTCCTCGGCCTTAGTTTGCCTCAAAGCAGTACAGTATACAATGCCCTCTGGTCAAGTTAGCCTTACTGCTCTTTCTTTTTGAGAACTGCACCATGGATGTGGGGCAGGTAGCCTCCAGGAGGCGCCTACTGCACTGCATCACGTAGTGTTTCCAGCAGCATGAGCTCATAGCTGGTGTCGCGCTACACAAGAGATCATGCGCGATCCTCCTGGCCCTGCTCAAGCAACAGGCCACATTGTTCAGGAGCAGGCAACACATGGCTGACCTCCTGACACTGTCACAGCTATGCTCAGTGAGGCAGATGATCTTGGTGTGGTGCCGGAACAATGGCCAGCTGCGGAGGTTCACCTGGAGCCTGCAGTGGTGCATTGCTGCAGCCACCACCGGGATCTACATGGCAATGCCCATCGATCGCTGCCACTGAATCATTCTCCGAGCTGCCCAGTGGTGGTTGAGGATCTTCAATGAGTGGGATGATGAAGCATGGCCTGCAAACTTCCAGATGAAATGCACTCTATCCATGAGGATCGTGCTCCGCCTCTCCCCATGGCTTGAGCAACGCTGCACCAATACATGGGCACCCATCACTGTGGTACAGCGTTGCGCCATCGCCATATGATCCCTGGTCACATCAGACTCCTCTAGGTCAGTTGCACAGCAGTTTGGAGTGGGGATCAGCACTGTCTCTACTGGCATCCTTGACTTCTGTGAGCCTGTGGAGGTGGTTCCCCTAGGCCAGGTGATCCAGCTTGTGGATCAGCACCAGGTCATGGCCGGGTTCAGAACAGCAGGCTTCCCAAACTGCATCAGTGTGATCGATGGCGCACACATCGAGAACCTGCAGCCCCCCAATGATGAAGCAGCAGAGAGGTCTGACGGGCATCTTTTGGTAGTCTTCCGTGGGCCAAGAACTGGTGCGTGCAGATCAACACATTATAATCAAGCTAAAGGCCCTCATCCAAATATCACCAAAACAAGCATAATGATGCAGGTAAAATCTTCATTGCAATGTATTGCTTAGTATCACTTGCCCTTTCCTCTGCTGCTGTCGGATTTCTTTGGGTGCCCTCTCTTGTGGCTTGGTGGTGGTGGAGAGGTTGCTGATTCATTAGTCTCAGAATCTTGTGACGCGACGGGTACATTCAGTTGCTTTCCATCACCAGCCACAATTAAGGGCAAGGCCTGCCAGCTATTACCCTGCTGGCTGGTGGAAGGTAAGGCTGTCTCAGGCCGCAGAACAGGGACTGGGTTTTGGAGACGGGACCTCCGGGCTCTGACTGACGGTGCTGGCTCCCTGGGGAGAGGATCAGATGTGGCACATGGAGGTCGGGCATGGTGCAGGTCCGGGCAACGCTAGCCCAGCTGCAGTAATCGATGCACCAGCAGCCCCGGCATCGATGAGGAGGGACTTTTCGCGGTTCAGTGAATATCCATCTGCTGTACATGTTAATGCGTCCTCTCGAGTGACTGGTGGAGGGTATCGGTGCGCTGGAGGTGTTTGTTCCAGTCCACCCCTCTCCAACCGCCGGTTCTTCCTCATTTCACAAAGAAGGTTCCTTTGGTGAACAGACAGCTGCTGCATTGACCTATCCTGCCCCACCTCCATATGCTGGATGGCATCCCTAATCTCTTCCCCCTGCCTGTTCCCCATCTGAAGGGAGTCCTCCGCCAGTTCTTCACAGTGCCGGCAAGCCCTTGTACAGACCTGCCTCATCCTCTCAGCTCCAGGTACAAGCCCCACTGGGACATCCTTGAAATGGGCTGGATGCTCTGTGGGGGAGGGGTAATGGACAGGTGGTTTGGATAAGGGGTGGGGGGTCACCGGGTTACTGTGGGGGGGGAGAGCAGTACATAAACGGCTTTTGAAGTGGGTGTGACATTGGGGTGCCCAAGTACAATGTGGGGTATATCGATATGGGTCCAGCCATCACCCCTCCTTGCCCTGCTCCCTAGGAACTGCGGCCCATAACTCGATGGCCCTCTGTGTAACCATATATACTTTCAGCTGTTGGTGGCGCATCCCTTCCACCTTGCTCATCTATCTGGAGTTCCTGGCTCCCTGAATATAAGGGTAAATGGTATTGGGTTGGTTTGTGCCATGGATGTGGGCATGGCCTTCCCATCATGGACATGTTTATGCAAACGCATAATCTCTCAACCCTCCCAGCACCATTCAATTACTGCCCACCTACAACCCTCCCAGCACCATTCAGTTACCGCCCACCTACACACACCCTCGATTCCCTCTGATTGTCCTTTGCCTACCATCGTCGGGACACGTCATGGTGTCCACAGGTGATCCAGCAGCACTTGCTTCATCCACATTAGAGTTCTCTGCATACTCCCTGGCACCTGAGGGCATGCAACAGGTTGATTGGACATATGATCCCATGTGCTTGCCCCTTTATTCCCCAATTCCCAGTCGCATCCCCTCCATCCAGGCGTGTGCCCAATTGGCGCATTGTGCTCCACATGAGCCCCCACTCCATCTTCTCTTTTCGTCTGTCGTCTGTGTTCTTCCCCCCCCTCCCGAGGCCTCCAAATCACTATCTGAAGGCGGAGGGGTGGTGCAGCGCGCTGTAGTCGAGCTGTCACTGTCCTTGATGGTCCAGGCTCATCGTCCGAAGGATGTTGGGCACCCGGGTGTGGCACTTAGGGCTCCAGTGGCATGGGGGTGGGCAGGTCAACCCTGACGCGGCCCTCAGATGTGGCGGAGCTCATGATGCGTGGTGCCACTATTGATCCTCTCACACACAGGAACCTATCAAGGAGGTCCATGATAGGGGGTTGTGTGTGCCCTATGCCTGGACTTGTTACTGACTATTGCCTTTGTAGCCCCGCTTGAGCTCTTTTGCTTGGCTCTGGCATTGTTTCCCCCGTTCTGTGGAACCCCACCTGTGACATCCTGCATGCTATGGCTTCGAACACCGGGGCATTCTGGTGGCACATAATCAGATCTCACTGGGTCTGCTCATCTGTGTCCCGCCCCCCCCAATAATCTGATGAAGGCCAGCATCCCTTGGTGGCCCCAGGTGTCTCATCATGTACATGGGCGGTCTGCTGCATCCTGAGTTGGGGCTGGTGGGGTGTCCTGGACAGCTGCAGCTCTATTTCCCTATTGGGGATGAGGTTATAGATTTGCATCAACCACTTCGACAGCGGTAGAGCCATACCCACACACCTCTTTAACATACTAAATACGAGGGATGGCTGTATCTAACTGTGCCTCACCTGAGTGGGCATGGGCTGCTGCCGCTGCTAAACTCAGCCTTTCGGCTAGGCTTGGGGCTCCTCTCACTCCCTCTCCCATCATTGGGAAGCCGCCATTGTTGAGCCGGCCCTTTAAATCTCCCAAGCGACAGCCTGATGTTTCTTCGCTGCCCAGTAATGACTATCTAGCCACGCCTCAGAGTGGGGCGAACTGACATGACACCACGCTTGGCCATGCTTTCCCACGCCAGTGGTAGCTGCAACCATGGAACTTCTCCTCACCATTTCCCAACCTGCAGAAGTGTGGTATGGGCTACCCCGGTTCGGAGTGGAAGCGTGTCCACCTACTCGTGGACAGCCAATACACGTGATGTAGGAATTACCATGGGGCAGGGGGAAGTGTGGGGGTGTGTGGCAGCGTCACGTCTGAAAACACTCAAAGTAGTAAAATGATAACTCTTATTTGTTCAACTACAGCTGATGGAGGCTTGCAAACTTTCAGACCTCCACCAACTAGTTGGTCATAAAAGTTATCAGTTTACTACTTTGTCTCTATTGCCTAAAAAACTGAATAGCTTCCTTCCTAATCTATCCAGTTATTAGTAAAAAGTAGTCTGCCTTTGATTTCAGCTGCCAAAAAAATTAAAGCAAAAAAACTCTAATGTTGCGGATTGATTTTTAAGAATTCTGAAATCACATGGAAAATAACTCTTTAACTTTTGGAAACTTCCATTTCATTATAAAGTCTACTATGAGATGTGCCTGTATTGGAAGCATATTCACTATTGTAAGCACTGAAAGAATACTACTTCTGTATACAACAAACACTAGTCTTTTGAGAAGCCTACAGGTTTTAAGTGTTCACTTAACTTCTTTGGAAATGTATTCCTTAGTCTACTGCCAATCCTAGCCAAAGATGGTACCTTCCCCCTTCTATATCATGAGGTGTAGCTAGACGAGACAGGGAAGGGAGGCCACCATGTCTTCGCTAGCTTTACCCTTCTTGGGCAGCCAGGAATGCGATGCACTGCAGAAGAATGAGGACATGGCATGGAGCGACCTTAACCCAACTGGGGGGTAAGGCTGCTCAGGGCAGGGCAACCCGTGTGGCTGGACACCTCTTGTCTGCCACAGACTGCAGATAATTAAATGACTGAAGAGCTTGTCCTGTATTCTAAAGCTAGAATCAGCTGCTTTTTTGACTAATACTAAATGGCCCAAAAACTTGCATACTCTCGCCAACTACAGTTGGTCAGATAAAAGGTATCACTTTAACTATTATGTCTTCATATCAAGTGTTTTTAAAGTAGTCTGATTAAAAGATGGGATCTGGCATACCTATACACTATGGGTGTCTTCACATGGACTCACGGGTCTAGAACCCCAGAGCAAGCCTGGGGATGTACCCTGCATCTGCTCACTTGCAATTGCATCTGGATCTGTTTTTAAGTGGATCCAGCTGCTGCTGGGGACCTACAGTCTGCACGCACGACGTCCCTTCCCCCACACCATAGCATTGCAGGTGGATTGCTCGAAATGTTCTCACGTTTGCTGGGGTAACCTCCCAGCCAAGAGTGGGGCTGCAGTGGCCATCCACCAAGCAGATGGACAGCAGCCCCACCTACAGCTGGTGCCCCATGGTTGGGCTGCCAGCTCTGGAGTCTGCTGGTGATCCTCCAGGATGTTCTGGAGCAGCCTTACCTCTGCCTGCACATCTGGTGGACTGTCTTTAAACAGTCGCCCAAGGGTTAGGCGAGGCAGCTGTCTGTGAAGACACCCTATGTGCTGTTGTGTTTACATACCGGTTAACATTATTGAAACAGGACACTGATTAAGGCCATTTGGGCTCTGCCGCAATAAGCATCGAATAGTTTCCCATTCAGGGATATACCATATGCAGTCTCTCTGAATATGGTTGTGAAGTGTTGATTTCATCTGGGTTGCTGCTATAAAACAGTTGCTGCTTTTCATGAAAGCTGCTACTTTTGGCTGTATCTGAAGGAAGTATTCATCTCGTCTACCTCCCTGAAGAATATATTTAACATCCTTTCTTCAACTTAACCAAATACTGTTTTTTCTGTTAAGTGTACATGTTGTCATCTTTATGGACTAATTGACAGCAGATGTTTCCAAAACATGTCATCTGCCACAGTTCAGCACTTGTTGGAAACTATTTTAATTCTTGTGTATTTAACAAGAAAATGACATCTGATGGAATATTCAATAAATACTTCTTGAAAAACTTGAGTGTTTCCTGATTTATGCTATTAATAGTACAAACCGCAAGCTAGGCTTCTTACTTGACATAAGGCTAGGATTCCTGTAGCAATCACAATCAAAACAAAAATTTGAGAATAAGGCCTATGATTGATTGATTGGTGGTTTTTTAATACTATGCATACCTTGCTACATTGTGCCTTCATAATGAAACTGATTTTATTTATTCAAACTTATATCCCTTCCTTCCCCTATGGCTCAGGGCAGCTTACATAATGAAAACACACGTCCTAACACTGGGTAAAAGTGAAAATAAGGTTGCTTTATTTACTGATGGCCTGTTAGTTTTTGTGACTTATCCTGCACAATCACTCCTGCCCCTTACACTCCATGATACAGGACTTCAGCAAAAATCAGTGGTTATAAGATAAATGTTGCAAAATCCTCTATGTATTAATACCAACCCTGAAACAGTAAAAACAATGGTGAAGACAGCACTGTTTAGCATTAAAAAATAATAATAATCAAATATCTAGGTATAGATCTAACCCAGGACCCAGCACACTTGTATAAACTTAATTTTGCACCACAGATCCACCAGGTGAGAATGGAACCAAATGGACGGACAGCTCTGGCCTGCTCGTGGATTGGCAGGATGAACTTATATAAAATGAAAGTGCTTCCCAAACTATTGTATACAATGCTAGTTTTACCTAACCCAACTTCTTTTTTTCCTCTCAAATAGCTGTCAAATTAAGGAGATTTACATAGAATAACAAAATACCTAGAATTAACTTAGACACCCTGAAGGCTAGCTACAAGAGAGGCGGTCTGGCAGTACCTCAAAACCTATCAAGTCATAGGTCTAATATCAAATCAAATATGGTATCCTAGCTCTAAAGAGGTACAATGGATTGAACAAGGGAAGCATCTCTTAGACGTGCAGAACTTTAAAGAATGTCTTGTAGGAACTGCACATAAATAGAAGAATTTGGACTGAGCACCCTTTTGAACCGCTTGCCTTAACAGCTTGGGCGTACAATTAGAAAAGGTATAAGCATAGTAAGGGTACATCCCCTTTCACACCTATTAGTCCTAGGAGCCAAGATAAAACTAGACTAGCTAACCAATTAGTAAATACACTATATTAAAAAAAGACCTGACCAGAATTTCACAATTATTCAGGGGGGAGGTATTCATGTCCAAAGAAGATAGGCGAGCTTTGCTCCAGACTCAAATCCCTGATTCTGAGTTCCTACAGCTCAGAAGTTGGGTGTTCAGCCTGCCAAAGAGAGAGGAACTCACCCATCCTCCACATAATATCAAGAGAATACTCTTTATCCGTCAGCTTCTCACAAAGATATTCTTTCAAGAATTTATAAGAAACTAAAATCAGGCTCAAATTCGCAGAGAATTATCCAAATGGGAGTAAGAATTTGGAATTAAATTTACCAAAGGGGAGAAGTCCCAAATTTAGAGAAGACTATTTAAAAGTTCTACCTCTTGGGAAGTGCGTGATACACAAACCAAACTGCTTATGCACTACTACCTCACACCAAAATGCCTTTAGCCATGCACTGAAGAGCTACAGCAGTGTATGCTGGAGGAAATGTGGGGAAGTAAGCCATCGCATATCTGCTGGTGGTCCTGCAGAGTTCTTAAACCCTTTGGAGGGGGGAATTTGGGAGGAAATAAGAAAAGCCACAAATGTACATATCCCCTTCCTATCCACGGTAGCACTATGTGGAATATACCCAGATATTCCACTGATCAAATACTATCAAAGTACATGTGATATTTTGTTTATTGTGCTGTGTTATACCATCGCAAAACAGTGGAAGGGCCTTGACAACCCAACCCACTCCCCACTGCTGGAATGGAAATTGAAACTGGTGTTTCACAGTGATGAAGAGAGAAGATGCTCAGATTCCTCCAATGCCATATTTGTTCCACTATAACGTCTGAAAGACATGCAAGAGGTTTTTCTTGGCAATAAGTAATGGATGCTTAATGGACTGATACGGGAGGGGTCATATCGACTGGCCACCTATAGTTAAAATTGGGTATTGCATTTTAGTTGTATTTGTTTGTTTTTGTGTATTGTAAATGCATGCAATTTGTGTTGTACAATTTTAAATATTTAATACAAAAACATTATAAAAATATGACTCCATTGAAAAATTTAGAAACTGAAATCACCTGCATTATAAATAAGCCTTCATTTTTAGGAAGGTCTTGGAAAGAAGATGATAGTGTCATAATCAGTTGAGCAGCATCTGCAGGCGATGGGTGGAAGGAAATAAAATTAAACTACTTTGCAATTCTTACATCTTGAGCAGGACAGAAGCTGTTGGGATACGACAGACAGATGAGCATTAATTTGTTCAGGGCTTTAAGAAGCTGACTGGTTAATGAGCTGCAAAGTACAACATTTCACACCTTTTTGAAGAAATTCAGATGAACCTGTATTCTTTCTCTCCAGTCTCTGTAAGTTTCACAATGTATGCAGTGACAGAAGAGTAAATGTGCCCTTTATTTAGCACTCAATCATATTGTAGAGCAGCAGACCACAGAGTGCTTAAGGGAAAACTGGATTTGGTAACAGTATATTACACTTTGTGCAGTAGGGAATGTTAAATACAAAAAGTGGAATTCTTATATATGCACACAAGTGCTTAATAGTTTTAATTAACAGTAGGACTTCAGGACCCAATTTTGTCCCATGATAGGCGTAAAACAGTCCTTAATCAGCGGCGGGGAGCAGGGACATGGTAGCAGAGGAAAGAATTGTTGCCGATGTATGCTGTTCAATATGAACTGATCAGTTTTTCTGCTACCTTAGAAACATGGAAGCTGGGGCTTACCTCTTTGTAATAAGAGAAATAGCAGAGACATGCTTTTTAGAGGTGTGCATCAGGGACCCATGTCATTATTCATTTTTGTTATTTAAATCTTTTGTCTTTGTCATTATCAAGATTTCGGTTTTGATTTCCATTGGTTTAAATGGAAAACACATTTTTGGCTATACTCTTATGTTTTTCATTGTATTTGGATGAACATGGGGAGATTGTACCTCCCATGGAAGGCATTATGTGTACCATATTTCAGAAAGATTTGATAAAGGAATCTGATTTTAGGGGTTCTCTTACGTGTTACTGTGGTGTAAGATCTGTTTGTGATGCCAATTGACCAGCAGAAATGTCAACCAAATATCCTCATTCTGTGCTGTGGCCACCCCAACATCTCTCCCACACTTGTTACTGGGAAGTCAGAAGCATCTGTTTAGGAAAGAGCCAATAGAGATTCTCTTATGTCTTCTCTCACAGTGCTGCAGGATGTGATTGTGATGATAATTGGCCAGCCTGGATGTGTAAACTATGTCTCCTGATTGCTGGGATACTATCCCCAAAGTCCCAATTATGTCTCTTCTATGCTTTCCTGAGGGCTGCCCCCTATGCCCGCCTCAAAGCCACTACCAATTGGTCCTGTAAAGCTAGAAGCAGGCAGTAATTGACCAGTGAATGTGTCTGTCAGTCTGTTGGGTTGCTCCACATCTTCCCTCCTACAGCCTCTCTCCCCCTGCCGTGCCAGGTGTCTGCCTCTGACTGGCACTGCATGTGCTGCTGTTTATCTGAATAATGGCCTTCAAGGGAACAACTTCAATTGCTTATAAAATTAGGTCCCTTTATCAAATTGTTCTGTAGTGTGGCAGAGATGACAGGGAAGGTATATTATACATTCCTGCCAAATGTCTTGTAAACAGGATGGAATATACAAAAGTTACAGCCGGAAATGCATTTTCAATTTAATGGCTTATAACATCAGGGCCCTTTATCCAATCTCTTTAAAATTTGGCAGGAATGATAATCTTGGGCAGTGACATAATCTTCCCATGTTTAATGCAGATTGGATAGAAGATCAAGAAGTTGTAGCCCGGAATGTGTATGTAGCTTTTCAATTGCTTATAAAATTAGTTCCCTTTATCCAAACTTTCCAAAATGTGGTACACATAGTGTCCTGCGTTGGGGGTACAATTTCCCCAAGGTTTATCGGAATTGATCCGGAAATGCATTTTTCAGTCTTGCCCCATTATTTTGAAAATGAAAATTCATTTACATTATGTTTTCTTTATTGCAATAATAGAAAAAGAAAATTTTTGTTTTTGTTTATAACAAAAACCAATTGCACACCCCTAACGATTCTACAGAATTCCTATAAAATATTGGGCAAAATTGGGTTGTATTATTACCTTCTTGAAGCCACAGATCCTATTAGGCTGGTCTGTCCTCAGACTAATGGATTCAATGAGTTTCCAGAACTGGGGGGGTGGGGCGGGAGGGATTTATCTAGTGACCTTAGTGTCTACACTGTTGATGGCTTGGTCACTTTGTGGAATGACATTTTTACCATGGCTATTTTTTTACTGTAACATTTTTATCCCACCCCTCCTGCCCACAGGGCAGCCCAGGGTGGCAAACAACAATATAAACAAAACAATTAAAAATTCACAAATGCAGGGAAAAGAAACCCACCCTCCCCTTCGCCAAAGGCCTTGTGGAACAGCCAGGTCTTACGTAAATGCTGAAATAGGAGAGTGGGGGACAACTGAGCTTCCGGGAGCCAGTTCCACAGCACGGGCGGCCACCAAAAAAGATCTAACATTGGTGGCCACCCACCCTGCCCGGGGAACCTCCAAAATGGCTCCCATGGACTATCTCAAGGGTCACATGGGGAGTGAGGCGGTCCCGCAGATAAGTAGGGCCCAGGCCGTGAAGGGCTTTAAAGGTTAGAACCAGCATCTTGAACCTGGCCCAGTGCTTTATAGGCAGCCAGTGCAGAGCCCGGAGCACTAGTGTCATGTGCTCCCTGCAGCCCACCCCCATAAGGAGACGGGCCGCGGCATTCTGCACTGACTGCAGTCTCCAGACCAGCTTCTCAGGCAGCCCCACGTAGAGCATGTTGCAGTAATCCAGCCTCGAGGTGATGAAGGTATGGATGACAGTGACAAGGTTGTAGTCTGAGAGATACGGCCGAAGCCACCAGACAAGATGTAACTGCCGGAACGCACTCCCCGCCACAACTACAACCTAGGTGAATTGAGCACACCCAGACTCCGCACTTGAGACACGGGAGGGTGAACCACCCCCCCAACAAGAGGAGAATTCAACCACCCCCAAACCCTCGCCCGCCAACATCATCTCCGTCTTGTCAGGATTCAATTGCAGATGGCTCAACCTGCCCCCATCTTGTCGCCACAAGGCCCCTTGGTTTACCGAGGGGCTGCGGTGTATGAAGCAGGTAGGCAGGAGACTAGAGCGATGCTGGTGTCAGACTCGCTCTGAATCTTACCGATCTCTCCATAGGACCCATTTGCGGTCCTATGTTGAGGCTGTGAGGGCAGCAAAGAAGGAATTTTTTGCCGCCCTCATAGCGTCTGCAAAGTCGCATCCAGCGGAGCTGTTCTGGGTGGTGCAGGGGCTGGTCAGTCCAGCCTTCCTCCGCCTGGACGGGGACTTGTCCCAGGCCCACTGTGAGGAATTTGCCACCAACTTTGCAGGCAAGATCGCTCTGATCCAGAGTAATTTCAACACCGGGTTGGATGCAGTAGGTGAGGAGCATGAGGTTATGGAGGCACCATCTGGTCGATCTTTCTGGGAGGAGTTTCAGGAAGTGACGCCGGTGGATGTCTTGGGTTCTGTTCGAGCCACAAGTTGTGAGCTAGATCCATGCCTGTCCTGGTTGGCAAAAGCTTCCAGGAAGACATTGGGGTCGGTTCTGGTGAGGGTGGTTAACGTGTCCCTTTGGCAGGGGAGGTTGTTGCCCAGTCTCAAGGAGGCTGTGGTGCGCCCCCTGCTGAAGAAGCCTTTGCTGGATGTGGAAGCACTTGCCAGTTACCGTCCGGTCTCTAATCTTCCCTTTTTAGGGAAGGTTATTGAACGGGCCGTGGCTCTGCAGCTCCAGGCGCATCTGGACCATGTCGGCTTCCTTGGCCCTTTTCAGTCTGGGTTCCGCTCCGGCTATGGTACTGAGACGGCGATGGTGGTTTTGGTGGACAATCTCCGCCGGGAGATGGATGCAGGATGTTCTACATTCTTGATCCTGCTAGATCTCTCAGCCGCTTTTGATACTGTGGACCATGGGCTGCTGCTGAGTTGGCTGCGAGACTTGGGGGGTCTGGACGGGACTGGCCTTGGGTGGTTCTGCTCATTCCTCTCAGGGAGAAGCCAGTGGGTGGTGCTGGGAGCTGAAACATCAAGCTCCCAGGCTTTGACATGCGGTGTTCGGCAGGGTTCGATTCTGTCTCCGCTTTTGTTTAATGTGTGTATGCAGCTCCTGGGGGAGATCGTGAGAGGGTTCGGGGTGCGATGGCACCAATATGTTGATGATACTCAGCTGTACCTCTCGTTTTCGACCGACCCAGGTCCCGGTGTCTCATTGCTTTCCCAATGTTTGGAGGCTGTGACGGGTTGGATGCGGCAGAGCAGACTGAGGCTCAGTCCTGATAAGACAGAGGTGGTGGTGGTGGGTAGGGCGAGGGAGGTGCCGACGCCTCGGGAGGGGGGGTGTCTGCCCTCCCATAGCCCAGCAGGTTTGGAGTCTGGGGGTGGTTTTTGGATCTGGGTCGCCATCTGGATCGGCAGGTGGAGGTGGTGGCTAAAGCCGCCTTTCGTGAGCTGTATCTGGTGCAGTGGCTGCGCCCATACATCTCCGGGCCTGATCTGGCCACTCTTATTCACGCCTTTATTGCCTCGAGGCTAGACTACTGCAACGCGCTCTACGTGGGGCTTCCCTTGGTTCTGGTTTGGAGGCTGCAGCTGGTGCAGAATGTGGCGGCCCGTCTCCTTACAGGGACGAGGCGACACTGGCTGCCTATAGCGTACCGAGCCAGATTCAAGGTGCTGGTGTTGATTTATAAAGCCCTATATGATCTGGGCCCCTCATACCTTGGGGACCGCCTCACCTTCCATGCCCCAGGACGACCCCTGCGGTCTGCCGGGGGTGCCTTCCTGGAGGTCCCCTATGTTAAATGGGGCCACGATGGAGAGGGCGTTCTCGGTGGCCAGGCCGCGGTTCTAGAACTCCCGAAGGAAGCTCGCCTGACTCTGGGTCTGATGGCTTTTCACCGAACTTGTAAGACCTGGCTGTTCGTCCAGGCCTTTGGAGGGTGAGGGGGAGGGTAAGGTTGGGAGGGGGGGGAATCTTTTTTTTGGGGGGGGGGGTTAGTTTTAATTACTTATATTGATGATGTTTTCTGTATTTTATTATTGTTTTAACTTGTGAGCCGCCCCGGGAGGCCGTAGGCATGAGGGGGCGGCCAATAAATATAAATAAATAAACCTCCTCCAAGCCCCCACTGCTGACAGGCACTGGGAAAATAGGGAGACTGCATGACCTGAGTAGATGGGAAAAGAGAGGTAGAGCTGAGTGTCATCAGCATACTGATGACACTGCATGCCCTGAAACCCTCTCACGATCTCCCCTAATGGCTGAATATAGATGTTAAACAAGAGGGAGGATAGAGTGGCACCCTGTGGGACTCCACACGTGAGGCCCCTGGGAGAAGAGGTACACTCCTCCAAGACCACCCGGTGAGTTCTCCCGGCAAGGAATGAACGAAACCAGTCCAAGACCGTTCCGCCAGTCCCGGCACGGTCCCGCAGGCGAGTCACCAGCACCTCATGATTGACACAGTTGCACTATTGACACAGTTGCACCCAGACATCCACTCCCTCCACTTGAACAGCACAGGTCCCCCAGTATACAGAGGGCCTGAGGTGACTGAAGCAGGAAGGTAGGCGATTAGAGTATAGGTAGTGCTCAACTCATGCCAAAGCCAACCAATTGCAGCATAGATCATTTTAAAAGGACTATGCTGTGGCTGTGATGGCAGCGAAGAAAGTTTTCTTCTCTGCTAGCATAGCATCTGCAAAGAGTTGTCCAGTGGAGCCTTTTCAGGTGGTGAGGGGCCTGCCATTTTACCTGTAGAACTGGAGTTTGAGGTTACGGACTCTGTTTTATTTGGATCAGTTTCAATTGGCATTGCCCACCGATGTGGGGGAGGTACTTGGGGCAGTGAGGGCAAACAGTTGTGAACTAGATCCTTGCCTGTTCTTGCTGGTGAAAGCCAGCAGGGAGACGCTGGGGCTATTACTGCCTCGGGTTGTCAACATCTCCCTTCGGGTGAGTAGGGTGTCAGACATTCTTAAAACTGTGGTTGTCTGGCCCCCGCTTAAGAAACCATATTTGGATGCTGACTTCCCAGCCCACTATCAGCCTGTCTCTAATCTTCTCTTTTTAGGGAAGGTTATCAAAAGGTTTGTTGTATGACAGCTCTAGACTCATCGAATTCCTGGTCCCATTCCAGTTGGGCTTTTGTCCTGGGTATGGTACATGTGGCCTTGGTCGATGACCTGTGCTTAGAGATTGACAAGGGGAATTCTACCCTGTTGATCCTTTTTAGATCTTTCAGTGGCATTTGATACAGTTGATCATGAGGCGGTGTTGACACGACTGCGGAACCTGGCAGGAGTAAGTGGGACCATTCTTGAGTAGTTCCGCTCCTTGTCGGGGAGGTCCCAGAGTGGTGATGGGTGATAGCTTGTCATCTTCTCCAGACCTTCCCTCTGGGGTCCTACAGGGTTCCATGCTATCCCCCCTCTTGTTCAACATGTATATGAGGCTGCTGGGTGAAGTCATTCAGAGGTAGTCTTTTTTTGTGTGGTGAAGTGCCATCAGTATACTGATGACACCCAGCTCTAAGTGTTTATCCATTCCCTGGCTGCTGTTGGGGACTGGATGAGGGTGAACCGATTGAAGTTGGATCCAGACAAGACTGAGGTGATGGTGGTTGGTTGGCCCTATGGCCTGGAAGGGATTGGGACTCCTCTTATTTTTGGAGTCCAGGCCCCTCTGGTCACTCGGGTTCCTGAGACCGCCTGTCCTATGCCCCATTGCAGCCCCTGTGATTGGCCAGGCACACCTCCCTATGGGTACCGTCTGTTAGTCTTGTTCGTCCAAGGAGGGCTCGCAGGGAGGCGTTCTTGGTGGCTGCCCCAATGCTATAGAACTCCCTTCTCCTGGAGGTTTGTTTGAGCCCGAGCCTGATTGTCGTCTTGTTTGTAGAGGCATTTGGTGGGCAGGGATCGGGGATGGTTTGGGGGGTGGGTTTAGGGTGAGGGAGGGTTTGATGTGCGAGGTGGTATTGAGTGAGTTTTGTGGGGAGGCTTTTTATGTATTGTGTTTTATGTTTTTAAATATGTGTGTAAGTAACCCTGAGCCTTTTTAGGGAAGGGTGGGATAAAAATTTAAATAAAATAAACATTTCTGTGCTGCTTGCTAGCTGTACTATGCAACTGCCTAACAGTAGGCAGGAGGGGTGGGGTATACATTTTTAAAATTTATTAAATAAATAAATAAATAATCTTTGGCTTCACTTTTCTTTATTAAAGTGGCATCTACCCTGTTTCATGTCTGCTCTTTTATTAAAAAAAAAGACTACTTCTGAAAAAACATTACTCTTCCAAAGTGGCCATATATCCGATAAATGCCCTTGGGTAAACTGGATTTGCTCTAGGTTAATTTTAGAAGTGGGTTATGGTGGGATAGCAGTTTCCTGTGTCTTAGGGCCTTGGTCTTAGGATCTCCCAAGCATTTTGGTTGTATTGCCTGCCTTTAGGACTGAGTGTAATCCTGTGCCCTCCCCCAATAGCATGCTAAGAATAATTTGGGATTGCACATATATGGTATGACTTCACTTGAGTTCCCAACCCACAGTTCGAATCCTCTTCCTTTGTCTCATTGGAAGAGTGGTGGCTTTCATCAATTATTAGGAATAAAAATGATATAGATGTCGGGGTGCTCTGGGGAAGTCGTCATTAGCCAATGCCATTTGCCATTTCTTTGGCTGTTTTAAGTTGGCACTGGAGAGAGAGAGCTGCCACTGGAATCATGCCATCAAGAGCAGGCTCTCGGATATGTGGCTGCCAGACTAGGGTTATTTTCTTCTACTAGTAGGGTTGCTATTTTGCTAGGTTTTGTTCTTGAGCAGAGACCCATGTTCGCAGCACCAAAAAATCCTAAATTCTACAACCTGTGAATCCAAATTTTGCAAGTTTGCTGTGAGCATAAAAATCACATTTCTTTTGCATAATTGTGCAGTTTGCTTATACACATTTGCTTTTCAGGATGCAGTTGTCTTCAATAACACCCTTCCATCACCCCAAAACCTATACTACCTCAGCAACACCCCCACACAAAAATCTATGTACCTGTCATCTGTGAAAATAGGCAATAGATGCTCCTCCCTCTAGCCCTCCCTTGCTGAGGACAGTTCCTAGGTGTTCTGCGACAAAGGAGTAGCTTCAAAAGCAATTGAAACAAGACCTATGTACTGCATGTAAAGCAGCAGTGCAGCGAGCACAGCTCCCTGCCTCACAGTCTTTGGGGTAAGACCTGATTTCTCCAAATCAGCCAAGGCACCCTGATCTGTGTTTCTGCATGTGGCCATGTCAGAAAGGGGTTAGGTCATAGCAATTTTCCTGCCCCTTTTCTGATCTGGCCCTGCTCCTATGGAGCAGCATGATGTCTCAATGCTCTGTAAGGGACACGCTACAAAAAATGTGACTTGCCCTTTTGCCCCACCTCCTCTTGGTGAAAGCTTTGGGGAAGGTAGTAACTGTGCACTAGCTCTCTTGTTTTCCCTAGGGCATTGCTCTAGAAAGGGATGACTGCTCAGATGTCCTGGATTTTACAGGAATTACAGAGGGATTGGTTGTCTCTTAGATTTTGCAGACTGGAACCCAGCGCTCTTGGCATAACAGCTACAATCCCTGGTTACCCAGCCATGAATCTGTTGTAGCATTAATGGTTATTAAGCTTATATAAGCTTAAGCTTATATGCATAATATGCATAATATGCATAATTCTGCTCCAGCTGGCTGAAAGACAGGATGCTGCTTGTTATTCTCCTGTATCTCAGGCTGTGTTCTCACCTACGGCAGTGGTGGTGGTGGCGGCGGCAGCGGGAGGGGTGAGGGAAGCTGCGGCAGCGCAAATGAGCCGGCCGATGGAAAATCCTGCCCTGACGCGTGCGAGAAGCCGCGGCAGGTCCCCTTTCGCACCGGCTCTTTTCCCATTGGCCGGCTCCTCTGCGCTGCTGCGTCTTTCCTCACCCCTCCCGTTGCCGCCACTGCCGCCGCAGGTGAGAACACAGCCTCAGGTAACTGAACTGGGGAAGGTTAATTAAAAGGTTCAGGGTTCAAAGCTGGTCTTTGAACTGGATAAATGTGATTTCTTTAATTTTTAAGTAAAAAAACCACAAAAACAAATTTCAGCTAACTTGGATGGTGGCTGATGGACACCATCCAGACAGCACAGACCAGCCTTGCGCTGGTCTGTGGAGAGAATCTGCACAGGAGAAGTGTGGAGTGTGAGGAGAGCTTTACTATGTGTACAACCCTCTCAGCCAAAGGTCATTTGGGGGCAAAGCTGTGAGAGCTTTAAATGTTGGAAGGACAGAAATTTAGGTCAGGTTTGCTAGGTCAGGTATGTGTGATTCTTTCAGATGTGTGGCTTCCAGGCCAGGGTTACGCTCCTGCACTAGTAAGGTTGCCATCTCTCCAAGTTTTACCCCAGAGCCTTTCACATAACCATGATTTTTCAAGGTCAGCCAGGAATGCCTTTGGTAACCCAGAGAAATCAGGGCTTCTGGGAGCAGCCACATCTGCTTTGAAGAAAAAGAAGAAAAACCCAGCTATAAATGCCTATTAGTTAAGTTTGCTCACGGGAAGAAACCTCTGTCTCGGGGATTGGGAGTGAATAGCAGGGAATGGATCACTATATTATAACTTGTGGGACAGTTCTGTGAAGGCCATGGTCAGGATGCTGGGCTAGGTGGACCATTCATCTGATCCACTATGTCATGTTTTAGGTTCTTAACTATAAAAGTGGGTATTGGTATCTTAGTAATAACTAGTAGTTCTGAGCCTTGTCCCTGAGCAGGGGCAGGGTGGCAGCAGGACATGGAGCAGAGGTCCAGTAGACAATTCAAGAAACCAAGTTTAAAAAAGAGAGAATCTTAATTAATTTATTTATAGAGATTTCTATCCCACCCTTCCCTTAAAAAAGGTTCAGGGTGACTTACAGAATAAAACATATAAAAGATAAACATTAAAAAATAAACATAATCCACCACCCTCTCATAACACCCACCCAATACCACTTCCCTGTTCCCCTCCATCCTCCCTCACACCCCCTACCCTCTCACAACCCTCAAAATTCAATCCCCACTGCCAGAATGGTGTTACATTGCCTCCAGAAGGCCACCAGGCTTGAACACAAGCAGATCTCCGGGGGGAGGGAGTTCCACAGCAAAAGTGTGATGTCCAAGAACACCCTCATAGTTGAGACCCAGTGAAAAACCAAAGTCCCCAGGACAATGTCCGCAGCTAACCACTCTTTACAAGCCCCTGTTGGGGTCCTGCTCTGCTAGAACGAGCTGAAATAAGGAGCAGGTTTTGTATTTCTGACTATTATTCATGTATTCAGATAGCACTCCCGATATCTAAATGAATATTTGCACAAAAATGTATAGTTGCTAACACCTGTTTTTCTACCATTTCAGTTCAGATATTTGATTATTTGACTGTAAATACCAAATGAAATGATCAAAGGAGACAGGAAAACCACCTGGGAACAAATATATGAACGAAGCGGGCACAAATAGTGTCTTTAGCTCACTTAGTCAGACCTGATTTGAACACAAATTCATACAGCAATTACCACAGATGTTCATTTCAGCACCACCTGGAAACCTCTGACCTCCCTGCCACCTCCCCACATATGGCCCTGCCCCATGGTTCCCCTCAAGTGCTCACTAGCCTTGTGCAGGGCTTCTCAACCTGTGACTTGGGCCACTAAAATATGTCCTTAGCAAAAGATTTGGAAGATGCTCCAGTTTATGTTTTTATTAGGATGTGACAAGCCATCATAGTTTACATATATAGGTCCCAGACCCCAAAAGGCTGAGAGCCTCTGAGTTAGAGCTCCATCTCGCTCTTCATAGCACACTTCGGGTGTTTTTAGACAAGTTCCTCTTCACCCATCATGCATGTTGCCTGGCAGCATCGGTGCCCTATGCAGCCCTGCAGCATGTGTAATGGGTGAGGAAGCACTTGTCTGGGAACAAGTAATGGGTGAGGAAACACCCCTTGCCTGAGGGCAGTTCCCCTCAGGATCCCCCAACCTAGAGAGAAGGTTTCCAGGCACACTTCTACTTTTCAGCAGTGAGCCACCCTTCCTGTCCTTTCCAATTTCCATGTTATCTCTTTACACTCCTGACTTCTCTCCTGCCAAGCTCACTCCCAGGAGAACCTCCTCCTGGGCTCCCAGCCCAGCTGTATCATGCTTGCTGGTCACCTGGCCAAATCTACCATTCCAGCTGTCCCCTGGGGACTACCAGCATGACCCAGAGCAGCCACCATTCCTTACAGTGGGGGTGAGGAATCTTTTTCCTCCCAGGGTCCACTTTGAAAATGAGTATAAGATCCAAGAATTGCATCAATTAAAAGGTCTGTATACTCTCCACTGCAAAGCAAACCTCTTCCGCCAGGTCCTAAACTATGCCCCTAGTAACAAAGGAGCTAGGCTCCTAGTTCCGTTCAGATCTAATTGGCCTTCCTAAGATAAGTACTCCCTATACTGTCCTTGACCACCTCAACTAGCCTCACCCTAATAAGGGTGAGGATGGACACATTAATCAGTTAATTGGGTAAAACTCAATCTAGATACGTCTGTCTACGCCCTGGAGTCAGGGGAACAAGGTTTGATTGTGGCTATGTGATCTTAAGTGAGTAAGAATCAGAAGTTTGTAGTTGTCTCTTGCCCAGTCTCCTCCAAACAGGAGCATAGCTATAATAGGTGCAGAGCACACATGCATGTAGAATGCATATACACTGGAAGGGAGTCCCCCAGCAGAGAGACCGATCCCATCTTCTGCACCAGGGCCCATTTCCACCTAGCTACGCCCCTGCCTTTAGAGCCTGGATACTACTGCTGTATGCTCTGTACAGTGGTCTGGTCTGAACATGGATTAGGCCCTGTGCTATTATGTACTAGCTGGGTTGGGCATCCAGAGGGAATTACAGATCCAGAAAAGGACAGCCTTTGTGCAGACCAGCTGTCCTTTTTGAAAATGATGGTGACACTGCTGCCACCATTTTGGAAAAAGCTGAGCATGCACAGAATGATCCAGCAGCCATTTTGCACATGTGCAGTTATTTTTATTTATTTTTAGATTTTTAAACTGATTACGGATTAATCCATAACAAACCATTATGCACAGTTACAAATTAATCTGAATCTGTGATGCCCATTCCTATTATGTACAGGACTCAAAGACAACTTGACTATGCTACATGTGGCCTGAAACAGAGGAGGGATTTTCATCTAGAAAATCCACGATAGAAGTTGGGGGTGAGGGTACTTAAATGGTAGTCAGGAAGAAGAGGATCCAGAACATGGTTCTGAACCCTGTCTGTGTGTGTGCATGCCCTCAACTCCGCTTCCCCACCCTAAGCTCAGTATTTTAGTGTGTAAGGGTAGGAACTGGATCCAGGGGTCAGATCCAGGAACTAGAAAAGAGCCACATAAAAACTAGCCACAGGCTACATTTGCTGCTCAGGCCTGAGGTTTCCTACCCTCAGCTCCCGACTCTTCCAGTGGACCTACCCTATTATATTCCCAGTCTCTTTGGAAAGATATGGGAGTTCTGCTCATTTGAGCTGAGGCTCACGCATGGGTCCTCCATCACAGATAGGCACCCAACAACTCCAGGTTTCCGCTCCCAGGCCAGTGTCAGCTCCATCATGCATGAGTGACGGGCTCCCCACATCACATTATAGAGACAGGACACACTATTGTTCTCTTGTTTTTTCTGGCCTTGTTCCGCAGCAGAATGCTTTCCTAGAAATATGATCTTTTCTCAGGTATTCAAATCTGCATTGAAACTTTCCCCAAGTTTACAGATCTTTGCATCTGAGGCTTGGTTATATGAATCTCTCTATTGGAAATAAATATATTATAGAGCCACAGGCATGGCTCTATAGTTAAGGCAGCTGCTAGGTTCCATTGAACAGCACCTAATGCTGTTCAATGGGAGACATTGGGGCAAAGACGTCCAGTTGGCGACCAGGTCTTTTGATGGGGTTTGTAAATTTCCAGCTCAGTGTATATGACGTTTAATGGCCGGATTACATCGAGTACAGTGTCTGCTTGACCCTGGTGCTTTTACTGGTGTGATCAGGGTCTCTGGATTGTAACAGGGTGGTTTTGGCCAGCCCTGTTCCAGCCGCAAAAGCAACACTTCCTCTCCTAGAGCGCTGGCTCTTTAAGTGGTCCAAGCACTCTCACACAACGTGGACAGTGCAGGCCTTTAAAACGCCACGCTGAGGCCAGCCTTAGTATAGGGTTCCAACTCACCCACCAGCCTTAGCAGCAGCCTGGAAGAGCAGGAGGCAGGGGAGGAACTAACGCCGCCACCCACCCGCCTGCTGCTCATCTTCCCAGTGTCCCTGGCCGCTGCTGCACAGGAGCCAGCCTATGCCGTCAGCGGTAGCCACCCAGCCAGGGCAGGGGGGTGGGGGGAGGGGACAGACTAGCAGGGCCAGCTCCAGAGGTCAGTGGGCACTTGCAGGCTTTAGTCCCTTCCTCCAAACCTGGGCAGCTACTGCTACTGCTGCCGCCGCCTCCCCACTCCTCCCAGCAGCAGGTGACAGCCCCCATTCCTTCACAGCCATGGTGGGGAAGCCCTTAGCCTGCCCAAGTCCCCCTCAGCAGCAGCAACAGGGGAGGGGGGAGAAGTACCGCTGCTCCAACTGCCTGGTGTCTGCTCCAGTGCTCCTTCTTTTGCTGGCAGCGGCGGCAGCAACAGCAGCACTGGCTGCTGCAATTTAAAAAACGTTTGTAAGACAGGTCCCTGTGCTGGATTTCTTTTCCCTTTTCTAGTCTGGTATGCTGGGACTACAGTTCCCTAATAATGAATAATTACCATTCCAAACAGAGGCCAGTAAATAGCATACATCACAAAAGCAAATACTTCAAGGGAGTTCAAACTAAAAGTACATTAATGTATCAATACAAATATATGACAGGGAAAAAACCTGTATATTTGTATTGATACATTAATGTACTTTTAGTTTGAACTCCCTTGAAGTATTTGCTTTTGTGATGTATGTTATTTACTGGCCTCTGTTTGGAATGGTAATTCATTATTAGTGGTTATTCTTTACTACTCCTGTAATACCTGGTTGTTTGTGCAGGGATTACAGTTCCCAGCATGCCAGACTAGGAAAATAGTGGCCAGCCCCCAGTGTGTGCACAGCAGCATGGGGCCTTTAAGCCAAGCTGTGGACGAATCAGCAGTGGCAGTGCCAGCAGTCAAAGGGGCCTACTCCATGGCAGCATAGTGAGTAACTTCTCCCCGCAACCCCAGAGTGTGAACGTGCCTCTGTGTGTGTCAGTGAATGAGAGAGAGTGTGTGCATGCAAGATGTGAGAGTGTTTGTGTGTAATAGGTGTGGGGAGGAGGGAGAGTGTGATGAGTGGTAACACTGAGGAGAAAGAGAGAGAGTGTGTAATGAGTGTGTGGGGGGGAGAGACCAGGGGTGACTTCAGACATGATGCTAACCCCAGTTGAACCACACTTGAACATTTCTTATGTATGTTGCAGGGCTGCATAGGGCACCAATACAGCCCTGCAACATGCATAAGAAATGTTCAAGTGTGGATAAACTGGGGTTAGCATTATGTCTGAAAACACCCTATGTGTGATGAAAGAGAGGGGGTGTGTGTGAGAGAAAATGAATGAATGTGTGTGTGAATGTGTATGTGAAAGTGAGAGAATGAATGTGTGTGCACAAGAGAATGAATGAGTGAATGTGTTGAATGAATGAATGAATGAATTTATTGAGATGACGTGACCATAGGCCATTGTCAACATATACAGTAAATATAAAGAGAAAACAAACAACACACAAAATTAAAATTGAATAACAAGCTATTTTACCTAGGCATTTACACCCTCGAACACCACTAGTCCAAGGTGAATTTCCCAACTTCTAAAATGAAACAAAGTTCCTCAAAAATAAAAATAAATAAATAAAAAGAATATGCTAATAAGTATATAGCCTCAATAAAACCTTTATCTGCTTACTCAAATAATGATAGGCTCAAAATGCAATTCCCTTGCAGGAACTGTAAGGCTCATTGGAAGAAAGCAGGAAATTAAGGGTTTCAAGTATTTAGCAATAAGCTATGATAATTCATAGCAGCAGTTGCAGTGGCCAGCAAATATAACAATGTGGGATGGCTGTAAATATAACTAGCCCCCATGATATCAAAGCACCTGGGGAGAACACACACAATTTGCCATGCCCTGTCCCGGACTGCTGTAAATTGTGCAGGGAGATAAACCACACAATACCATATTATGTCAGCTGAGGTTAGTACCTAGCCCAAATTGCAACCGTAATCCACTAAGAATTTGCCTTGCCCTTTCCAGGGCGTATGGCAGTGGCACTTGACCCCTGCAAAATAATCTATAATAATAATAATTGCTATTTATTGCATTGATATTTATGACATCAGATCATTGCGTAAACAAACACACAACAAATAACCAGCCTAGTAACTAAAGTACAGCAGGTGCCGAAGCACCCATATCCAACTTCAAGCATTCCTATCAAAGTACAAGAACAAAGTTATTCTGGGGTCGCTCTGTATTCCAAAAAGCACCTCCGTGCCTCCAGCATATGAAAAAGAAATCCCACGATAGTTTGAATATTATCTACAGACCCCAACAAGTACTCCAGCACCACCTCTTCAGATCTACCCGGGCGGAGCTTCAGAAGAGGAGCCAGGAACTCTTCCCTGGGTTTATCATATAGATGGCATCGCGGTATCATATGAGCGACCGTCTCCACCTCAAGAAAATCGAAAGGGCAAAGACGCTCGCCAAAGGGGATCCCCGTAAAGTGACCATCCCAAACCCGCAATGGTATAGTGTTTACTCTGGCCCGAAAAAGCAGTTGTTTGGCCTTTGCAGACATCCGCAAGGCTAAATATGGAACCATGCAATCCGGGGGAGGGGCCCACAGATCGTAATTCCTCAAGTGCCCAGCCTCTCCTACCCTAGCCATCTCTGTTTGCCTGTCGATGTCACGTGTCCTTTGAACAAGCTCCCTTGCCACTGTAACGTATGGGCTATGAGCTAGGTACTCCCGTGCTAGTCCTATCATCTGCAGATGATCCTCCACCCTACGCTGCCATGGGCTTACATAGCTATCCTTCCTGAGCTCCATAAAGCACCTGTGCCCTGATCTTACTGTTGTACACCCGTAGGGCAGGAGCAACCGCCGTGCCACCTTGTCTTGCAAAGTAACTCTGAATGGCAACGGCTGGTCCTTTAGCAACCACCAGGCATCTGCGAACATGTTTCTTCCAGGAAAGGGAGTGATTAAACAACACTCCCAGATATTTAAAGGCCATAACCTGCTGGATCTCCTGCGGACCTATACTCCATTTATATATTTTCTTCCTACTAGAAAACACAACTATTTTTGACTTCTGATGGTTGAGTGTCAATCTGTTGGCTTCGCAAAAATTGACAAAGAATTTAAGTTGTCTGAGCAGACCAATGCGGACCTGCGATACTAAGACCGCATCATCCGTATAGCATAGGCACCCGATAGGCCTGCTGGCCAGTTTAAGTGGAAAACACTCCTGAGCTGCCATCATCGAGATAATGGTTCAAATAAAAATTAAACAAGGCAGGGGCAAGGACACAGCCCTGCTTTACTCCAGAGTGCACGCCAATTGGAACAGTGACATGTCCCTGTCGATCGACCCTCACCCTCAATGCCGATCTTGAATACAGTGCCCGGATCAAACCGACCAACCTTCGGTCGGCCGAGGAACCCTGCAACCTACTCCAAAGCATCCCCCTGTCGACCGAGTCGAACACCGCCCTATGATCAAGAAAGGCCGCGTATACAGCCCCATGCCGCTCCCTATTCTTTGCCAATAAATAATTTAGGATAAAGCATTGCTCTGTAGTGGAGCGTCCACGTTGAAAACCCGCTTGCTCTGGGTCGATGATGTTTTCTTGCTGTATCCATGTCGTCAATCTATGCAAAAGAAACTTTGCATAGATTTTCCCGAGGACTGCAAGAAGGCTAATAGGCCGGTAATTGGCCGGGTCATCTTTTATGCCCTTCTTAAAGACCGGGACTACTAGGGCCAAAGACCATTCAGCTGGAATATTACCAGTGTTGTTTACAGCCGTAAATAGTTTCACAAGTAGTGGAATCCACCAGTCCTTTAGCTCTTTAATGAAGTTAATATGTATTAGGTCTGGGCCAGGAGCCTTATCGCTCTTAAAGGAGTCTATCAAGATCTATACCTCCTCTTCCTCAACCTGAGACCATAGGGGAAGGATCTCCTCCTCCTGTTGACCTCCTCCCTGGCAATAAAGAGCAGTAAAATGACTCACCCAAACCTCTAGAGAAATCAGATGTTCTGCCACCCTTATGCCAGGATCCACAGAGCAGGTTATTATACGCCAGAAAGTCCTAGCATCTTTAAGATCCACGGCCCGGAGAAGTTCCCGCCAAACTGAGTCCTCATACTGCTTTTTCTTCCCCTTAATCAAAGCTCTATCTTCCTTCTTAAGCTTGATATAATTGGAGGGCAATTTATGGAGGGTATTCTGCCTGAAGGCCTTATATTGCCACTTCAGCTCCATTCTAAGGGCCTGACAATCTTTGTCAAACCAAATTTTCCCCTGGCTCTCCGGCTGGAAGATCCTGGACACAGTATCACAGGCCTGGATATCCCGTCAGATGTTACCTATGAGTTGGCCGAACACGTCCACCACATCACCTGGATCATCAGCTTGCATGAGCTTAGCCCTAAGGAGCCTTATAGCTGGTTGCTGGATTAACAAGGTGGCCTTAGCGGTCATCTTATCATTCCAAGGGGGGGCCCTGCAGACTTCCAAGTCCTCCACAGCCAGGGGTAAGATGCTACTATTTGTTATATCCTCCCACTCTCCCCTAATTACCAGATGAAGTGGTAGATGGTCACCTAAAAGTTCCATACCAACTGAAAAATCCATCAGGTATGGCAGTGTTGCCAGAGAGACCAAGATGTAATCAATGGTACTTGTGCCCAGGGGACCCAGATGCGTGAATTCCCCCGGATAATCCCCAAATCCGGCCCCATTTAAGGAATGGAGATTATGTGCCACTGCCAATTCCGCCAGCCTAATACCTGATGTGGTAATTTGGGCGTCTTTAGAGGCCCTTATCCTCAGTAAATCCGTTGGGGGCAGGATGGACAAATCACAGAAGGGAGCTAAAGTCAGATCATCTGGGCCAATTCTAGCATTAAAGTTGCCAGTGAGCACTAATATAACTCCAGGATGGTCGATTAGAACTTGATCAACAAAGTCATCCAGCAGATCCCAACTATTCTTCCTGAAGGAGCCCGCATTACAAGGTGGTAAATAAACCGTAATTATTGCCCATTTTTGAGGACCCAGAGTAAAAATAACACCAAGTGCGAGCTGCGGGAGTGTGATTATCCCAATATCCCTAATCGGGGAAGCGTGCGCCACAAGGCAAGCCAGGTCCCCACATGCCCTCCCACACTAGTTATATGAGACTGCTGGCTCACCGTGGGCTATGAACCCCTCTAGTTCCAAAGGGTCCTTCACCCAGGTCTCCTGAAGTAATATAATCTGATGTTTGCGGGCAAGAGAAGTGAAATCTAGTTCCTTACAATGCCTTGCCCACCCCGCAATATTCAATGAGCAAAGGTGAAGGCAGTTTTTATTAACATCAGAATTCAGTCATGGAGCGAGCCCTGACCTCAATCCCACTGAATCCTTAGAGGGGCTAGCTAACTGTCCAGTCCCCTCAACTGCATTATCCAGAACTATTGAATTACCTAATTCCTCCCCTCGTCTGTCCCCTCCCCTCCACTAGCGACTCGACCCCATTGTCCTGTTGTCTTAAAGCAAAACCACTGCAACTTCCTAAGAAAGGGGTTATCTGGGCAGGGCCAACCCTGCCAGAGGTGTCAGAAATCCTCTCCAACATGGGAGCCTCCTCAGGGCAGGCTAAAGCCTTCAACGAGCCCTCCGCTGTCGAACAGGGAGTAACAAAATCGGATTTAGGGAGCACCGGGATCTCCTGGCCTGATTTCAAAAAAGGAGTAACTCCTAGTCTCACCTGCACCCTTCCAAGATGAACCCCCCAATATGCAAACAAATCCCTAGAGACCATTAAATTATTAGTTATCCAGGGCGTGCGAAAATGTATTACCAGCCGCTGTCTGGTCGCACTACCTGGAAAATGGCTTTTTTGTGTAATTCAGGAGGGGGGGAAAGGGTGACCCAAAATATATGAAATATAATGCTGAACTCTGTATTTGGTATCCCAAGGCGGAGGGGGACCCAGGGAGGCTGGTGTGATAGTAAAGGCTAATGCCCTAGTATCAATCTGCAAAGCCTTATCGTCCTTCCTTACCAGCTCTTCCCCTCCCCACACTGCCGTAGCCCTCCTGCTCCCCACTCTACCCCCCTCCACATTACTGGAAAAAACCTCCCGCTGTTCATACAATTCCGCCTTGCAGCATTTAATCCCCTCCTGAATCTCTTTGAGTAATAGTGATTGTTGAAATATCAAGTCATTAATGGAGTCAAGCTACCGGTAAAGGCTGGTAATAGAGTCCGCTATCAACAAACATTGGACACTCATCACTTCCAGGCATCTCCTGTCTTCAGGCAAGTCATTTACCGCTCCCTCCACAGAATGTCCCCGTTCCTCCATCTGGGGAGAGTCCTGCCTAACCAGGGGGGCAGGCAGCGTATCTGTCTGCCCACCTGCATGATTGCCCGTTGTGACTTCCCAATCATCAGATGCTACGCCCACAATTTCGCTGCCTGCTGAGGTTGGGGTTCGCAGGAAACAGTCCAGCTTACCCTGCTTAGCTTTAACCCGAGCTCTGGTCTCCATCCCAGGTTTGATCTTACATTTTGGCATCCTGCCCTCCGCCTCTAGGAACTAATCCTCAAACAAGGAGCACAGCACCCAGCGCCTACCACGCGCCTAAGGTCGCGCGCACAAGGGCACGCCCTTGCGCGCGACGCCCTTAGGCGCGATGCTGTCTACTTACTTTTCATTGTAAAAAGCATTAACTTGCATTGTGCATTTTCACTCCGAGTGAATGTGTTTGAATGAATGAGTGCGTGAGAGAATGATTGTGTGTGTGTGTGAGAGAGGGATGGACTCTTGCCTGTCTAGAAGGGAAGGGACACATAATGTAAACTGTTCTACTTTTCAGCAGAAGGGGAAATTGCCTAAGCAAAAAACCCTGCAATTTAAGAAACTGGTTAAGGCGGCATTCCAAATTATACTCAAACTCTAACATGACAGTAAATTGTCACATTAAGGCAATTTAAAAAAAATAATAATAATTACGGCTTAACTGAAATTTAACTGCATACATTCTTCATCACATATAAGTATTGTTCAGTCGCCATACTACACATATGCAATTTAATTTCAGTTAAGCCATAAAAATTGTTTTTGAAAATTTGCCTTAACATGACAATTTACTGTCATGTTGGAGTTTGAGTATAATTTGGAATGCCGCCTTAACCAGTTTCTTAAATTGCAGGGTTTTTTGCTTAGGTAATATAAAATACAATATATGTTGTGGATACCAAAATATATGGTGATGCATGGGTGTGAAGGGGTATGTCAAGAAAAAGGCGGGGAAGAGTTAGCCTCATCTCTTTCATGACATGGCCCCACGCCCATGGAGCACTGCGATGTCAGGGAAGTAAAAGAAACTGACCACTACTTCTTGATAGTTGACTGCCTGGATGTTAGAACGCCAAGGCAGGTGTCTGAGTTCCAGACAAAGGCTGTATTCTCACCTGCGGCGGCGGTGGTGGCAGCGGGAGGGGCAAGGGAAGACGTGGCAGCCCAGAGGAACCGGCCAATGGGAAAAGAGATGGTGCGAACGGGGATCTGCCACAGCTTCTCTCGCGCATGCCAGGGCAGGATTTTGCGTCCTGACACGCGCAAGAGAAGCCACGGCAGATTCCCCATTCACACCAGTTCTTTTCCCGTCGGCTGGCTCCTCTGCATTGCTGCGTCTTCCCTCACCCTTCCCACTGCCGCCACCGCCGCCGCAGGTGAGAATGCAGCCAAAGACTCCTAATTCCCTGACACTGGGTGAAAACCAGGAGATGGCAGCAGCACTTTTCAAATGGCCAGCCAGTGGAGCAGAGGGGTGCCAGAGTTGAGCAAGAGGAAGGACAAGGGAGTGCTTGCAGGCCACCTGCAGGGCCAGCCCCAGGATTTGCAGGACCACGTGTGAAGTATTGGTGTGTGGGGGTGTCTAATTTGCATAATTTAAATAACTTGCAGGGGCTTGGGGCCATGTGCAACTGCACATGTTACACATGCCTAGGGTCAATCAGCAGGCACATTGCTGGGGAAAAGACATGTGGCTCTGGCAGGCTGTCTGTGTACAGCTACTATTGAAGGCACAAAGTCCAAATAGAGCATAAATCCACGTTTGAATGGTTTAACCCAGAAATATGGTTGAAGTAGAATATTTACTCTCTTAAATTTTAGATGGAAAACAAGTGAGATAACAAGACTCATTCCTTTAAGGCAGGGTGGTTTCTTGTCCTACATGGCATCATGGTGTCATCCTGACAGGACAAAGCCCAGTACTGTGACTGATGAAGTCAACATTGAGGTCTCTAGAGATTCTGAAAGGCAGTTGAAAATTCCAGAGGCTGTTGACACTGGGCTCCCTTTACAGAGGGGCAGATGCAGTCTCACTGCCACAGGGACACAGAAGGAGAAAGAGAAGGGGGAAAAGCAAAAAGGGAAAAACGATTTGATGTGAGAGTGAGAGATGGAGTGGGAGTTTCAGTTTAGTTTTAACCAAAACAGTCCAAAAATGACTGTTTCATTTTAAAACTGAAGTGTCTGAAAATCAGGTCCATTACGGTTCTGATTTTTTGTTTTGTATCTTTCCCATTAACTTCAATGGAAAGAGGAGGAACTGGGGCCTCACCTCCCTCACCACCATTCCCTGGCACTCACTACTGGCCTCAGAGGGTGGGGGTGGGGATCCACATCCCTAACACCCTCTCATCCCTGAGGACCTGCCCACTCGCATGTACTTGCATGGGGGTGAGGATCCGCCAGCCCATCACTGCTGTGTGGGGCCTACTAGGAGTGCCAGCAGGCCCCACTGGCGCAGCATGCTGCTGTTGTAGCATATCTGTCCGAGGCCTAGTCCCGGGCAGGCCCCCTTGCTGTGGTGCACTGCCGAGCGTACGTGTACAAATGGCCACTGGGGCTGTTCTGCGAATGCACAGCCCTTTTCCAAAATGGCACCAGCAGTGTCGGCACCAGTTTGGAAAAGGGCAGCCATTTTGTGCATGCGTGGCACCATTTCACGTTTTATGGTTTCGCTGACAGCTGGCCAGACTGGGACACCTCCGCTGACAGCAGGCCTTGATGCCAGGGTGCGCTTCTAGAGCTTCCTGCTTGGCAGTACGTATGTGCAAATGGGCTGCCAGGGCCATTTTGCACATGCGTTGTCCAAGATGGCACCGGCAGCCATTCTGCGCATTAGAGAAACAGCACCACTCATGTACAGAATGGTTGCTCTTTTCCAAAATGTCGCCAATGCCTACACCATTTTGGAAAAGGACTGCGCATTCACAACACACCCCCGATGGCCATTTTCTACATGTGTGCTGCTGCAGCAGGAAACTGCAAAAATGCCCTGGTATTGAGGCCTGCCAGCAGGCCCTCCACAGCCACTATGGTCTGGCCAGTCAGCCAGTAGCAGAGGCAGCCCGGCCTGGCCTAGCCAGCTGGCAATGATGGCAGCCCAGCCGGCCAGCATATCCTCACCCAGTAACCCCTATGCTCTGAGGCTGCCTGGTAAGTACATGCCAGCTGGCAGAGGTCTGAGGGTGTGGATGCAGATTCCCCACCCTTGGAGACTGATGGTGGGCCCTGGGGAATGGGGGTGGGGAAGGTTTGACCCTGGTTCCTTTTCCCATTGAAGTCAATGAGAAGATTTCCCATTGACTTTAGTGGAAAAGATACAGAACCAAAAATTGGAACCACAACAGGCCCGATTTTCAGATGCTTCTATTTTAAACCAAAACAGTCATTTTGGACTGTTGCGGTTAAAACTGAAATTCTCCCCCTAGCCATACCACTAGAACTATGAAATTAACATGAAAGCCTATGAAATTAACTATTAGGAGAGATTTCTGACAAAAGGAAGCACTTTTTTCCTTAATGTACAATTGACCTATGGAACTTTCTGCTAGAGAGTGTTTTAAAAGCCAGTAGTGTAACTGATTTAAAAACAGGATTGGATACATTTTTAGAGGGTAGATACAAAAATGGCTGTTAGTCAAGCATGGTGGTCAGGAGATGAGACTTCTGATTAGTAGGGGTTGGGAGTGAATAGCAGGAAATTGAATGCTCCGTTATGACCTGTTGTGTGTTTCTGCAACCAAAGCTAACCACTGTTGGAGACAGGATGCTAGCTAAATGGACCATAAGCCTGGCACAGTATGACACCTTTTATGTTCTCAGATATGAGCTACTTTCCTATTCTTATTATCTTAGAAATAATTAGTAGTGCTTGCCAAATGTATTCTGAATCTGATGTCAGGACATTAACAGGATCTTCTCCCTGAGCAGAGGGAAAGATGGCAGCAGGGCATGAAGCAAAGGTCTGTTGGGTAACATAAGAAAATCAGACAGTAGCTCTGTACAGGCCCCTGGTGGAACTGGAACTAAAATTAGTCGATTCTGTAACTGTGAATATTATTTGCATTTGGGGGCAACATTGTAAATATCTAAAAGAATATTGATGCCTAAATTGGATAATTGCACATTTGGTGACATTCCTCTTGTCACAAGGAGATACTGGGCTACATGTAGACTACAGGTCTAACAAATATGTAAAGGTAAAGGTTAAACATGTATGTAATGTGAAAGCTGAGAACAGGAAACTCACTTCATGTAATGGAGAAAGGCAAATCATGCCTCGTGTATTCAGGAAAAGTCAAAACACCTCTGCAGACACTAGCCATAGACCATTGAGTTGCAAATGGATTTCTTCCTGTGGACGTGACTGAAAGCACAGAGTCCCCAGGCGGGAAAATCACACAAAAGACCCTGGAAAGGTATTTAAGAGGGGGTTGGTTGAGATCAGCAAGGGGGGTTTCATCTGCATCTTGAGATCTTACCAGCCAGAGAAGGGCTGGGCCAAAGGAACTATGAAGTAAGACTTTTTGGGAAACTCTAAGAATGATACCTGGCCAAGTTTCCATCGCTGGCTGTGACATGAACTGAAGTACCCTTGGACCTTGATTAGGGTAAGCCTAAATTAGGAGAATCCAAGTACAGATAGGAATGCATTATTGGTTATGTGGTTTTGTTTTCTGCACTCTCAAGTATAATCTTGTACTGCATGCTTATTCATGAGATATTCATTAAACTTCTTTTTACTGAACTTCGTATGGTCCAGTGGAATTGTTAATCCTAACATTGGCGAGACACAGTTTGGGGTTAATTCTGTGATTACAAACAGAGACGAACCCAGAGAGAGTCTGTGCTGGGAAATTCTGTGGCTGAAAAAGCGACAAGAAGGTTCCCTCTTGCAGGCTCAATCAGTTCTAGACAGAGAGCTGATCCAATGAGAGCTGCAAGCCAGGGAAACTGAGTCACAACAGCCTAAAATGGGGCACTGAGCCCCCAATTCCATGACACCTTTTTGCAGCTTTTTTTCCTGCTACCATGGTTTAGATAGTTGACAGAAAATCTGAATGAAAATGACTGACAGGGAAAAACACAGCTGAGAAAACACAAAACAAATATTTGAACTGAGCAGACACATAGTGTTCCTGATCTGTTGAATTTGGGCGGACTTGGCAAAATTGGGCCACCTGTGTCAACGGCTCACAAATAGACGTGGAACATGTTTATTGGGATGTGACAGGCCATCAGGGTTTGCAAACAGCCGGTCCTAGGATGTCTAGAAACAGGGACAAGATAGCAGCTACAACTCTTGGGTTCCCTGGGGGGGTTTACTGCGCTCTGTGTGCACTTGCTGAGAGTGTCTGGTCTTTGAGGTAAAAACCGTCCCTTGAGACAAAAACGGCAAACAGGAAGATGTCCCCGGCGGTAGTTCCCTCCGCTGGAGAGGAGAGAAGGGGAGGGGAGATTTAGGCTAGTTTATGGGCGCGAGCGTAGCAACAGACCATTCCTCACACACCCACGGCTGCTTCGTGCTCTCTGCCTGCGCATGCGCCTTATGAGGATGGTGGGGGCGTGGTCTCGCTCCTCCCCAAACCTGTCACGCATGACCTCGAGGTTTTCGTTTCCGCTTTTCTTTATCCTTCCGCTTCCGGAGGAGAGTGGCGGGGAGGGGGTTTGGGGGTGGGGAAAAAAAAAGAAGTCTTTCAGCTTCTTAGACCGGTTGGGAAAGAGAAGAGCCCGGTACTCCCGGGAGGGACTCATCCCACCCTGCTGCTCAGGTGGGTGCCGCCGGGAGGAGGGCGCGCTGGGGGCGGGGCCTGGGCTGGATGGGGAGCTCTGTACGCCCGTGCTGCTGTTTCGGGAGCCTTCCTCGTCCCTCCACCGGAGATCTAGCTCTACACTGGCCAGTCACAGCCCATCCACCCCCCGTGGGGGGAGATAAGAGATTTACGTGAGGACTGAGGAGCTGTCATTTTGCTGGGCAACTGGTGCGTTCTTCCCGCCCCAAACGATGTGCCGGGAGCACCCCTTGCAAATGCTTATTTATTCATTTAAACGTGTGTCTTGCCTTTTCCCTAAGACTCGGCGGGTTACAGCAAATATATACAATGCACAGACATAAAACCAATGTTAAAAAAAAAAAAAAATCCTATCCAACCCTCCCCAACACCTATTTTTTTTTTTTTTTTTTTAAATTGTACTACATTTTAGTACAAAAGGGGAGATGGGGGTTGGGATATGGGGTTTCAATTTGTCTTATTTATTTGTGTGTGTGTGTTTTATATATGATTTTTTTGTATTGTAACCTGTCCTGAGTCCTTGACGATAAATTTAAATAAATAAAATGTGGGTTTACCCTTTTTTTCTCCCCTGAGTCATGATTTCCTATTTGTCTAATGGTTTTTCAGGAGCTTTCCCAGCATTGAAGTCAAAGCTCTCAAATGTTTTAGCTGCAGCTATGAGGAGTAGAGAAACTTGTTTTATTTATGTCTCTTCAAAAATATTTCTTATTATTATTATTATTATTATTATTATGAGCATTTATGTAGCGCCAGCAATGTACCTGGTGCTTTACAAAGACTAAGATAGACACGGTCCCTGCCCGAGAGCTTACAGTCTAGAGAAATATGCTTGTTCCTTCTCTCGCTGCTTTTCTTAGAAATAGAAAGTTCCAATACCTACTTGCATGAATAACTTGGGAACTGGGGCTTTAAGAAAACATATTAATTGTTGGCAGACATGCTGTGAAATCAGAAGATCTGGCTGACATGAGAGAGATGGAGAACTGACGTGGGTGCGTGTGGAAATAGTGTGAAACAGGAACTTAAAAAACAACAGCCCGAGGCCTTATTTGACCCCTTTTCAATTCCTAGATCTGGTCTACAAATCCAGCCCCTACCTTCAAGCACTGAAAGAGCGAGCCCAAGGAAAAGAGACTAGAGTTGAGAGCATGCACTCAGAATACGGGACAGAGCCATCTACCATGGCATAGAGCCATGATCTGGACCATCCCCTTCTGTCCTCTGAACATCCCTTAGTAATTCCCACCCCCAACCATTGCTGGTTCATGGAGATTGTATTGATTTTCAAAGTGGGAGGGAAAAGGTTCCCCACTCTTGGTGTAAAATTAACAATTACTGTAATGTTTTCTTTCATTCAATCAGATCCAGACATACAGGGTGTTTTTTAAACGAGATGGCTCCATGCATGGCCCTCCACCACACTTGTGGCAAGCTGCTCATTTGAAGTTGGTGTGCGGGGAAGTGTGCTCCCATGATCCACGCACCAGTCACTGCATGGAGCACCCTTGAAAAATCCAGAGTGCCCTGTGCAGGGACTTACACTGCTTTTAAACGAGGGCGCGCTGAAGCGCCTCCCAAACGCCGCATTAAAGCAAAGCCGCCGGAAGTGACGTTCTCCCCGTTGTCGGCGGCGGCTGGAGACACGGGGCTTTGGAGCGGCGCGTTCTTAAGATTTTTATTATTTGGCTTAAGAACGCGCCGCTCCAAAGCCCCGTGTCTCCAGCCGCCTCCGGCAACGGGGAGAACGTCACTTCCGGCGGCTTTGCTTTAATGCGGCGTTGAAGAGGCGCTTCAGCGCTCCTCGTTTAAAAGCAGCCTTGGTGGCCAGTGTGTGGATGGGGAGCCATGGGGGGAGCTGCCTATGTGAAGCACTCCCCATGCACATCCTGTGTGTGGATGCCCCATACCTGCCCAACACACTGACCATGGACCCACCCTGCCTTGCCACTCCTGTGTAAAAACACTCACAGTTGCACTCTGTTGATAGTCATCCTGTGATTTACCCATTTGTAGTTGTCTCTAGTTCCTTGTCTCATACAAAATCAACCATATTGGCTCTGCTGAAAACCTGAAGGTGGTGGTTTAATTTCAGCATTATCACAAATGAAAGCTGAATAAATAGATGTATGGGGCAAATGAAAATGCACAATGCAAGTTAATGCTTTTTACAATGAAAAGTAAGTAGACAGCATTAAGTTCCTTGTCTACGCACATATTTGTTTTGATTTAACTCCTTCCCTTGCGATCATAAACCTGACAGTTGGCAAACAATGTTTTTTAGAAACTTCAAGTAATACTTCTGTTCACATTAACATAAAATGGAATCTGTTTCATGTTACACTTCTAGTTTCTCCTTTGCCGTGCAAATACCTTTACCAAGACCAGATATTCAGGATGAAATTGCAAGGGATTTTGAACTGCTAGTCATCCCTACTGTGGTGAATCGTCAACTCAGTATTGGTGGATGTTTTCCCTACTCTACTCAGTAATTATTATATTGAATTCTCTAGGCCTTCAATGAAAGCGTGGAACCTGGTGGCAGTTTTATACCTGTGGATGATCAGTACCTGTTTTATTCTTATAAGCCATGGCATATCAACTGTATAGAAACACCACATTGGGGAACAGTCTTCAGGAGAGTCTGGATGAGCTCATACAGGTGAGAGAGAAGTAGTTTAATGAGCAAAGAACTAGTGGCATTTTGTTAAATTTCTTATAGCTTTGTGGCAGTATTAGTGTACTTTGGTTTACACCTAAGGGCTCTTTTAAAGTCTACTTACGAATTCTGGTGGTGGGACATGCATGCAAATTAGGTGCTGCTTTTATATGTCAGAAAGGTGTGCCACACATGATTGAAGCTTTTCGGTGCACTGACAAATGTGTTTTACCAAGCTGGATTTTGCAGAAATCACTGATTTTCACAGAATCACTGTGAACTAGCATTATGGGGATTGAAATCTAACTGATGGTTTTTCCTGCATATAAAGGTATTGGAAATGTAGAACACAATGGTATTGCCAGGGTTTGTCTTATCTAAGCTTTGCTTTGTGTCTTTAGTTAATCGACTTTTGAGTCAGCAATGTAGGTTTTCTCTAAATCCTTTCTTATTATTTTACTTTCAGTCTCAGCAAATCACTCCTCATCTTGCCCTTCAAGTGCTTCTTCAGTTTGACAAGGCTATAAATTCAGCATTGGCACAGCGGGTCAGGAACAGAGTCAATTTCAGGGTAAGAATCCTAAATAAATACTGAATTCCATAGCAAATTGATGGTCTTGGGTACTGCCTTGAGAACTGTGTTTTAGATTTGCTATTGGTATCAGCACAGAGATGGAAATAAATCTTTAAAGGGTCTGTTTTATCTCTAGAAATAATTCTGACAATATTCAGCAATTATCCTGCTTGTTTACATGGCTAATTGGCTGTCTGCCCTCTATTCTGCCTGAGCGTTTTTGATGGTTAGTTTGCCAGGGAATCTCTGAAGGTATGCAGGCCAAAGAATTGTCAGGGTTGAAGATAAGCTTCTGTCAATTCCACTTGAAGGAATTGAATTTGTTTATTGGGCGCTAGCTTTCGCCATGGCCATAGTAATACAAGATAAAATACAAAGCATACATCATGTAACAATTCAAATAATATTCACATAATATTCCAAACCATTCATAATCTACAGTTGCATTCCGAATACAAAATAATCTAGTCATCTAAACTCGACATGCAAAATCAGGATAGATTGAGTGTTTAGGAAAACAAACTATAAGATAATATACAATTATTTGGCAAGAGTATTCTCCTGCCTCGTCCTTGTAGCCAGAAGGAGGAATGTCACTATCACATTCATCTCTGAATCTGTTGTTTCATTTAAAAGTGATCTGATTGTAATTAATAAAGGGGTAAATTCTTTGTTCCCCCAGCACTTAAAGGAAAAGTAACTATGAAATAAGGGAAGCTGTTAATTTTATAACACTAAACTCTAGGTACAAAAAAGGTTTAAATTGTCAGCCATTGTAACCTTGTAGTACAATTGTTTATCATTTTCTAGATAAATAGGTTAATGTGTCCAATTTTTTTGATAGTAATATACATATTTCATATTGTGCCTTTAATGAGATACTTGCAGTTTTGAATAGTTCTGAAATACGTTGTTTTTTGCTATTGTATGAATATTTACTGAACGTTTTGCTAGTGAGACCAACTTTGAGTGAAAAGACCAGATATACATGTGAATCTATTTATATCAACTGTTGTTTTGACATACAACAGTTTACTAATCTGTCCTGAGTTACAAGAACAGTGAAAAAATCTTTTAAAATATCTTTTACGTATTGCACCAGCTCTTGAGGGGGTTCAAATAAAAATCATCTGAGAGGAACTAATGTTATAGTTAAAAATCCAATAAAGGTAAAGCAGCTCTTTTCCTAATATAGAACCTTATACTCTTACACTCCTTATACTCTTTTTTACGATTGAGCTCAGAGGTTCTAAATATCCCATAACCCTTTTTTTATTTAAACCTTTCTGATGCTGTAGTGATCTAATTCTGGTAGCCTGTAGTCCTGTTACATGTCCATTGTGTTTTGGAAAACACAATTCTAGGTGGTGTAAATTCCTCTTGCTTAAAGCAAAATATTTTTACATGAGCTTGAAAACATCTGCCACAAGGGGGCCATGAAGTTATGCATCTTATCTCAGAATTGCTTATAGGTTTTTCTTTGTACGTATGCTTGCATGTTCTGACTCACAGCTGTGGCAAAGACAAATTGTACAAGAATGTATTCTGTGCTGGTACAAATATAAAGGTGCTGTTTTGTTAGTAAATATACACTCCTTTAATTTATCTTCCTGATAAATGTATCTTCCAGAAAGAGATCCTTTGTAACAATGTTAGATTTTTCATATTGCTGCTTTCTTGTTATAAAGGGCTCTCTGAATACATACAGATTCTGTGATAACGTATGGACTTTTGTACTGAACGATGTTGAGTTCCGAGAAGTTACAGAGCTTGTGAAAGTGGATAAAGTGAAAATTGTAGCCTGTGATGGAAAAAGTAAGTATTAAACTATAGTATCTCCTACAGATGTGTGAGGTGAGTTGAGCAGTGCAATGAAATATCAGCTATTTGCAACTAGTCCTTAGTAGATGTTGTAGAAAGAGCCAGTGGTTGGAGCTCTCGTCTGCCTCTGATCGTGTTTTGCATAGCTGGTGCTAAAACAGGAGTGCACATCTCACATCTTGCACTTGAGAAGAACGGAGTTAATTTCAGACAAACAAGCTACATGTGTGTTGCCCAGTGTTCAGTTTTGATTGACTATTATTGTGAAATCTGCTCTTAGATTGGATTTATTTGTACGTGAATATGCTTTTGCAAAGCCAGAATACTAAATGTCAATAAATTACTGGAAGCTATCGGTAGTGTTTTAAAATTACTACAAGCTAGAAATTATTTCAGTATTTATGTGTCCAGATTTTGCCCTAGTCGCCTAAACTTCTAGTTATCAAAATATCCTGCACACAATGTAAAAACAAAATGACAGTTTGTATAACTCACCTATAGCTTTTTTAGCATCACTCACTGGAGCCAGAAGTACACCAAATAGTAAAATATAAAAAACATTTGGCAATATTTTATTTATTTAAATTACTACCCTGCCCTTTTCTCTAAGGCTTAGGGTGGCTTACATCGTCTAAAATAAAATAAAAATCCCACCCTTTCCTGTAAACCCTCCCACCCCAACCCTATTCCTGCCTGCCAAATGCTTTGCCAAAAAGAAAAGTTTTACACCACCTCCTAGAATATGCTCTAGTTGTAACAGACCTCCAGGGGAAGGGAATTCCACAGTACTGGGGCAGCAACTGAGAACACCTCTCTGCGGGCTCTTGTCTTATGAACAAGATTGACAAGTGGTGCCTGCAAGAGAGCGCTCCTGACTGACTGCAGGGGTCGCAGTGGAGCATGGTAGGAAAGGTAGTCTTTCAGAAATGGGCCCAGGCTGAAAGCTTATAGGTAGCCAGTAAAGCACAGGTGTAATGTGCTCATGGTGACCCACCTCTGAAAGGAACCGGGCTGCTGTGTTCTGCACCAACTGCAGCTTACAAACAGTCATCCAGGGCAGCCCCACGTAGAGCGCATTACAGTAATCGAGCCTTGAGGTTATGAAAGCATGAATGATGATGGCCAGATCTGAATCGGAGGTTGCTTTCACACATGTGGGAACACATCCATAGATGGTCAGGAGAGGGGAAGCACATACAAATCGGGTGTGTCTTTGATCACGTGGTAATGCCCAAAGGCGCGATTGAAGCTTTTATGCGCCTTTACAAGGGTGATTGACTGCCATTGTGAAATCCGGCTGTGTCAGTTGCCCTTGTAAATGCGCATAAAAGCTTCATTCACGTGCCTCTGGGCAGTTCCATGTGATCAAAGGCATGCCAGATTTGTGTGTGCATCCCCTCTCCTGACCTTCTAAGAGTGCGTTTCCACATGTGTGAAAGCAGCCAGAAAGAAAGGGCCACAGCCTCCTCACCAGATGGAGTTGGTGAAAAGTGCCCCTGGCAATCACTGCCACCTGTTGTTCCAAGCGCAGGAAGAAGTCCAGAAGCACTCCAGGGCCGCAAGCCTCTTAGTAACCAGAGGGTTGTGACCCCTTCCAAGTCACAGGGTCAGCAACCATCGGCACTTCATTCAGCTCACCCTCATCCAGTCCCAAACAGCTGCCAGGCATCACAACAAGACTGCAGGTCCTGGGTTAGATGAAAAAAAGAGGAAAAGCTGAGTGTCATCAGCATTAGGGCTGAAACGCGATTTCACAATTCTCGCTTCCCTCGACAAGAATCAGGTTTCTTGGCTTGTTCTGGCAAATGAGAACGAGTCGAGAATTGCCCTGATTCTAGCTGAGAAACATGAGAATCTCACAAACAGCCATCCCCAGCAAAAGTCTTTTGCAAAGCCTGGGTTTGCATAGCATGCGTGTGCCGCACAGTGAGATCGGGGGAAGAGGTGACTTGAGTGTTTGGTGCTTGGGTTTTTTCCTTTTCTTTTTTTGATGGCACTTTGAACAGGATTGAAAAACCCCAGCGGGTTAGAGCTCACTGCATTTGCTGAGGCTGCACCGGCGGGGGGTTGGGGGATGAGGAAACAGTAAACACCTGGGAATGCCTGGGATCCTCCACTGGCAGGTTCAGTCTCAGACTGCAAACTGCTTCTTGGCTTTCTACGAGTTGGTCTGCATTTGGAGATCAGGGAACAGGCAACTTGAATGTTTCTGTGGTCACTTGCTTAACTTAATCCGTTGGCTGATCTGTGGAGGCATGGGTGAGTGAGTGATGGATGCAGCCAGGGACACTCTTCTCCTCCGCTCCCACCACCACCTTCCCCCAGGAACACGCTCTGTTTAATACCAGCTGCTGTTTTTACCGTGCCTGTGCTGAACAGGGCAGCAGAGCCTTGGGCAGCATTGGGGGTGGGGACAGGCAGAACAGAGAGGCTCCCCAGAAACAGAAGATCATGCAGCCAGACACTCTTTTCCTCCTCCTGCCTTCCCCCCCCCCCCCCAGGGAACAAACACTCTTTTAAAAACTAAATCCTTTGACTGTTCTTTACTGAAGCTGCAGTGCCCCGTGAGATAGGAGAACACACCTGGGAATCTTGGGGTTCCCCCATTACATCAGCCCAGCTCAGCCTCTTCAATCACTGCTACTCAGCTGCCCCTGCCCCCAGTCTGACTACATTTTCATAGCCCACCTGCATCGGGGAACAGATGACCTGATTGTTTGTTTGATCAGCTGCTGGGGTGGAGTGATGTTCCCTGGCAGGCACTTTGAACTGGATGGAAGACGGCTGTGCCTGGGCTGGGCAGCAGACTGAGCCTTTGGTGCATGAGAGGGGGATGATCACTCATCTCTGTTTGTTTTCCACAAAACTGAGCAGCATTGGGGGTGGGGGGCAGACAGCACAGAGAAGCTCCCCAGAGCCAGAAGCCGATCCTGCAGCCAGAGACACTCTTCTCCCCTCTCCTAGGATCTCACTCTTTAAAAACTAAATCCTAGACCAGTTCCCCTAGCCCCAAAGAAGAGGCATGAATTACAAATGAAGGGGTGTGGAATAGAGCAGATACTGGAGCAGGGCATTGTGTTTTGACTTTGTCTTGTGTCAGACGGGCAAAGATAGTAAACAGTCCCCAGCCACCCCAGCCCCACAGCTCTACTTGTCCTGAGTCTGATGATCTTATTCACCTTAGGTTCATTAAAGCAAGTTATCTGGTACAGAAAGCACCGTTGTAGTCATAATGGGAGTTTTTTTAAAAAGATGAATTGTGGAAAATGCATCTTATTTAGCAACAGTGTTTTTTCATGGAAGAGTTAAATAAAAAGTGCTTGATAAAGTGTTGAATTCATACTTCATGGAACAAGTCCTTGATCGGGGCCCTCCTTTTTTTGAGAGTGGTGCTCCACTGCTTTTCCAGCTAAGCCAGGACTATACAGCAGATGTATTACAAGCTCATGTGTGCCACTGCTCAACTGGTTCTCTATCCTGTCGGTAATCTGTGATATCGTGGATGAAGACAAGATGGAAAAGCAGTGGAGCACCATGCAACAGCAGTACCACTGTGTACTCCCTAACCCTCCCCATCCTGTCTGTAATTGAGATACAGTGGCAGTGAGTTCCCCTGGTTAGTTGACATTATTATTATTATTAGCAAGCATTTATATAGCACAGCAATGTACCTGGTGCTTTACAGAGTAATTGAATAGACATGGTCCCTGCGCTAGGGCTTACAATCTGAGAGATGGGGGGGAGGGGAGACGAAGGAAGGGGAACATAGGGAGAGACAAGGGGTGTAACATTCATGAAGATGCGAGGTCCCAGGTGCACGCGCTTGGCTTGGCTACATCAAGAATGATGGCTGGCTGGCTGGTCCATGTGGTGAGGATATGAGTACACAGACCTCAGGTAACAGATTGTACTGGATGGAAGGTATCCGCACGAGTTAGGGGAGGGGAGCGAGGAGTCGGGGAGGGCAGAGCGGAAGAGGTGGGTCTTGAGGAATTTGAAGGTACGAAGGGAGGGGGCAAGGCGGATGTGGGCAAGGAGGGAGTTCCAGGCATGGGGGGCAGCTAGGGAGAAGGGAAGAAGGCGGTTAGGGGAGGCGTGGGAGGGCGAGAGAGGGGACAGGGGAGTGGAGTTCACCGACCGGAGTACGGAGGGAAATTAGTGCAGAGAGGTAGAGGGGAGCAAGGTTGTGAAGAGCTTTATAGGTGAAGACTAGGAGCTTATGCAGAATTCAGGAAGGGGGAGTCAATGAAGAGAGGAGAGGAGGGGCTGCACGTAGTCGAAGCGACGGGCAAGGTGGATGACCCTGGCAGCAGAGTTTTGGACTGAGATAAGGGGAGAAAGCTGAGAGCGGGGGAGGTCAGTGAGAAGGAGGCTACAGTAATCGAGGTGAGCGATGGCCAGGGCATGAACAAGGGTTTTGGCAGAGGAGACAGAGAAAAGGGCGAATCTTAGCAATGTTATGGAGGGAGAAGCGACAAGATTTGGCAACAGAGTCGATGTAGGGTTTAAAAGAAAGGGGTGAGTCAAAGATTAAACCTAAGCTACGGGCTTGGGGAACGGGAAGGATGGTGAGGATCGACAGGGTAGTGGGAGCGAAAGGATGAGGGGGGAAGATAAGGAGTTCATTTTTAGCCATGTTGAGTTTAAGTTGACGTTGAGACATCCAGGTAGAGATATTGAGAGACAGCTGGTGAAGCGAGCTTGAATAGATGGAGAGAGAGGGGGAGTAGAAAGATAGAGTTGGGTGTCTTCAGTGTAGAGGTGGTATTAGAAGCCATGGGAGGCAATGAGTTTGCCTAGGGACAGGTTATAGAGAGAGAGGAGGAGAGGGCCAAGGACAGCCTTGGGAAACACCAACCGAGAGGGGAAGGGAAGAGGAGGTTTTATATTTTTGACTTAAATTGTAAGCCGCCCCAAGCTGCTTTGCAGAAGGGGCGGTGTATAAAATTGTATAATAAATAAATAAGTTAGTTCTGGAAATTGGCAGCAGGATTTGTGTGGAATAGCTGTACAAACCAGGTATTTGGCAAGGCTGAAATACATATGGTCTTTCACTTTAGAGGCCTCTCTCATTATTTTTAAACACATATTAGGGCTGGATATGCCCCACCCCTCAGGCCACCTACAGAGTAGGGGATCTGGGAGTAAACAAAATGAATTTTGGAAAATGCATTTTATTTATCAACAGTGTTTTTTCTCATGGAAGAGTTAAATAAAAAGTGTTGAATTCATACTTCATGGACCAAATCCATGATCTGGGCCCTCCTTTTCTTGAGAGTCCACCTTAAGCACCCTCACCCCCAACTTCTGTGTGACCCTCAGAGCTTGTACAAATTTCAAAGTGACCCCAGGAGGGAAAGGTTCCCCGTCCCTGACATATAGGAACATACACATACCTCTAACTAGACACCCCTACAATAGCTTGAACATTTCTGAAAATCCAGCCCCAATGTCTCCAAAACCCAATTTCTTCTGTTGAGCAACTGGAGTTTACTAATTTTTTTCAATTATCATGAAAACTGATGACCCTTAAGGTAATCTCAATAAAATCAGTGCCAAATAAATCATTGCATGCTGCACCATGGAGACTCCCAGGCTACGGGAATTGTATGAGGGTCTACTCTGTCTGTCTGAATTTTCCTAACCCCAGCAGGTCCTCTGGTTCTGAGCACTGTCACAGTGGCACATACGAGGTTGTAATACAGCTGCTGTATAGGCTTGATTTAGCTGGAGAAGCAGTGGAGCACCACGCAGCAGCAGCAATATTGTATTTCCTAGCCCTCCCCATCCTGTGTCTTATGCTGGTCAGATCCCCTCCCCTCCCCTGCCCGCTCTGTAGGTGCCGGCATGAACCAAACCCTTCCTGCCCTTCCCCTCTGCTGAGGCGAGACCTCATGCTTGAGTGTTATCTTGCGCGGCAGAGAAAGGGGGGCACTGTTCCCCCCCCCCCTTCCTCCTCCAGAAGTAGCTTCCTTGGGTGTGTTAGACAAGCAGCTCCCCACCCATCATGCATATTGTAAGGCGACAGAGGGCGCTAATGTGGCCCTGCAACCATGATTGGGTGGGGAAGCGCTTCTCTCAAAACACCCCCAGGCTCCTAGCCTCCCTCTGACTGGCCTGGGGCCTCTGGGCCTGTTCCTAGGAAATGCTTGCTCTTAGCCCATTCCCGGGCAGATCTGTCTCCAGATCTCACTTGAATTAAACTGTCTTCTGAGGAATATCACTCAGCGAGAGTAGGTGCACAGAAGGGGGTGTGGCAATTTTTACTCCTGGGTCAGGGCAAATTGCCTGACACCGATTGGGTGACTGCTCATTGAATTACAGGTTTTAAACAGACTTGCCTCCTCTGTTTGCTAACGCGGGGTGGGTGGCACATTACCCCCAAAAAGGAGCATTTCATGCGAGCAACCCCTATTCACTGTGCTCCCTTTAAAGCAGGACAGTAAATAATTACACAGGTGTGAAGGAGCCTAGGGCTGTGGAAATCTACTTACCTGTTTAAAATGTATACTCACCAGAGACAAACAGATGAGTGGATTTTTACAGCCCTGCTCTAAGGTGATTGTGAATGTTCTCTTAATATTTAACTGAGTTATTATGGTATAACTCAGTTACCTTGTAACTCAGTTACTAGTTACCTTGTAAGCACCTCTACTCCATTCTTGTCCTTCTTGACCTCTCTGCTGCCTTTGACACTGTCGACCACTTGCTTCTATTGGACTCGCTTTACTCTTTGGGCTTCTGTGGCTCTGTCCTTGACTGGTTCTCCTCCTACCTCTCTGACCGCTCCTTTAAAGTCTCGCTCCCCGAGTCAAACTCATCCTCCCTCCC